>OZ005659.1:5723385-5885885 GCA_963930645.1 Salticus scenicus
GTACTTCGAAAATTTGTTTATAATTAAGAATGTACTCAATCTTCGTCAGTCGGAAATGGCATGGATAATAATTCTTCACCTATTAACGGAAATCCAATTAAAGGAATACTGTGTAATTTTGTTAAAGCAGTATTTCTTTTCTTAATGAAACAAAATTTAATTAAATAAATGCTGTGTATTTAATAGAATATATTTTTGATGTCGACATATGTTTGGAATTGAGTTAAATTATAAAAAGATAAATATGTATAACTAACACAAAATTTATTTTTGGATTAATTAATTAATTAATTAATTATAAATTGGGTTGATTATTTGGTTTCAGATTAGGCATCGGTAGTCTTGATTTCAATTTTCTATTACAAATTTAAATAAGATTTGAAGCATTTTATTTTTTATAATTTTTTGCCAGTATGAAAAATTTTGTATTAAACTTAAAATGTACATTCTCTTGTTAAAATAAATAAATAAATAAATGAAGAGATTTCGCAGAAGTAAAAAAATTATTTGTAAATGTTTTAAAAAATAACAATTTGCATTCAAATCTTTAACTTTTAATGTACTATTTAAAATAATTGAGACCGTAAAATTTCGATTTATTCGTTCTTAGTAAATTTTATTAACAGCTATACTGTTAAAATTTCTGTAAATTTAATGTAAATATTTATCCAAAGTCTCTGTAAATTTACAGTAATTCTTAGTTAAAAGTGAATAATCAAGATTCTCAATCTTTGTTCGATATTTTTACGTAATTTTATAATTTAATTTTTGAATTAATTTTTAAAATGACTGTTCTCCTTTAGAAAAAGCATTCCAAGTCTGAAATATATTCTCACCAATAATTAATTATATTAATATTAGTTATTAAAATGAATGTATAAAGAAAGTTTTTTAACATCTCCGTTTATTTTTCTCTGTAATTTTACGTAAGACTTAAGATAATAGATTACACAGAATTTTCTGTTGAAATTTTTAACAGTATATGAGGAATTCATTTCGATTCCTTAGCAGCTTTCTTGGACATAGTGAAATATCATATCAAAGTACTTCCACTAACAATAAAAAGAATGTTATCGCTTAAATATTTGCAGTCCTGTATATCTTTTGAAGACCTAAATATTCATCTAAATATAGTCCTATAGTAATAATGCTCGGCACAACCGAAAATACACTTCCATCAATTTTCAGCTATTGTCGCACTATAGTCAACTACTTTTGTGTAGCCCTGTAAACGAACAGTGAATGATTACACTATCATATTCAACATGAGACTTTTTTTTACGCATATAAAGAATATATATCCATTTCATTTGGTTTAGTGCAGTCTATAGATGTTAAACTCTACTTACCTGCAATTTCCCCCATAGACGTAAGGTATTTGAATTCTTTTGTTTGTTCCTGGACACGAACCGCATGTTTCATCTCAACGAATAGCTTACTGTAGCATCCCTATATCACACACATTTCGAATACCAAGTTTGGAAACTCACGTGCAAAAATTTGACCCTAAAAGAATACTTTCTCTACTTTATGGGTAAGAGAAAGTAAAAATGGTACTTTTATGGATTTTCGCTAAGTTAAGTTAAATTAAATTTGTACAATAAGACGCATTTTACACAACATGTTATTACTTAAGGATGTACCCAATCTTCGTCAATTGAAATTACATGGATTTTCAACCAATTAACGAAATACTCAGTTAAAACAAAATAGTGTGAGTTTGATAATATAATGTTTTATTTATGAATGAAAGAAAATTACTTATATAAGTAATAAGTACAAAACTTTGACAAAACACCATAAAATGAAGTAATCTCGGTCAAATGCCGCTCTGATTGCAGCACTTGTGCCTACTTTGTTCCCCTTACGAAGAATCGTGTGTTCCTTTCACCCGAAACAACTGTTGCGAGATTACTGTATTTTATGGTGTCTATTCAGAGTTTTGTACTTATTACTTTAAAACGCCAGTTCTGTAATGTTATGTAAATGTTATTACCTATATAAATGCTGTGTATTTAATTATAACAAGTTTTGGATATCGCTATATGTGTGGAACTGTACTAATTTATAATACTATCAACATTTTCAATTATACTAAAAAGAGACTTGGCACGGGATAATTGAAAAAAAGGAAACCTTCAACGTCTAGAACACCAAAGATAATTGATTTTTTATCTTTAGCGTTCTAGACGTTGAAGTTTTCCCTTGTTTTAATATATAGAATCACTGTAAATTTAATTAAAGAACATTTTTTTCCATTTTTTACTAACATCGTGGTATGGATTTAGACACCGTTAGGCTTCTTCTCCTTTTCTAATAAGAATTTAACCCTCTGACTGCCTTTTAAAAGGGCAAAATTTCAATGTTATTTTTCCCTGCGCAATTTTTTCAATGCATTAAAATAAGGCTTAGTTCAACTTTAAATATAAAAATGTAACTGTATACAATGTAATTCTCCTCACTATTGTAAAAGACCTTCAAACTTGGAAAGTATGCAATTTTGATATAACAGTGCACCGGGAAAAAAGTGGGAAAAGATCAGTGATTGGATATATCATCAGCGGCTGTTAGATATAAGAATGGTAGTATTATTTTTATCACAAAATTTTAAATTTAAGTAATATTTTATATTAAATATTTGGTGTACGTTCACTTGCGAAAATGTTCTCTAAAACAAAATATTTTTGCAGAAATAAAATACATGTTTATATTAGTTTCAGATAACATAAATTTGTGTTTAATTCTTCAAACTCACACTTGTTATCTAAGTTGTCTGAGACCGTAAAAATTTGATTTGATCTTTCGTAATTTCCTAAACATCAACAAAATGTAGTTAAATTAAATTTGTACCATGCTAATCATGCTCTAGAAAATGTTAGTGATTAAGAATGTGCTCAATCTTCTTCAGTTGGAAATGACATGGGTAATTTTTCTTAACCTATTAACAAAGTTTTAATTGAAATAATGCAATTTTGTTAAAGTAACATTTAGTTTCTTAATCAAACATACTTTAATTAAATAACTGTTGTGTGCCCGGGTTTGATTCCCAGCTGTGTCATTTTTCACATAGTTGTGTTCACATAGAAATAATCAACCTTTACACTCCAATCTACTTAAAATTTATTAAAATTTATTTTTGAGGAATCCGGTAATTTTGTCAACAATATTCTAGTTTCAAAAAGTACATTCATATATGTCTACTTATGTTCTTCATGTAAGCGATAGAAGCTTCAAGTTATTTTAATTTTTTTAATTGATAATAATCAAACTTATTTATTTATTACAAGTAAATGAATAAATAAAAAAATATATTTTGGCTAATGATACTTTGTTCTATCATCTTTCATGCTTAACTAAAAGTGGTAGTAATTTTAATAGATTTTTAAGGGGAAAATGCAGGGTGTCCAATATTTGGCCCCCGATTTTAAAATTAAATTACTCCTAAACAAAGATAGATAAAAGAATGAAACAAACCACATGATTATTTTAACAGCTGTAAAAATCGTTCTGTATGCTCAAATGCAACATTTAGTTTCAAATCTCATTAACAGATGGCGCTGTAGTCCCACTATCATGTTACTGTTAATAGCGCTTTAAATTCAGAGCAAAAGGTGATGCAGTTATGTCTTCCCTGGAACAGCGAGTTTTTTTTGTCCTTCAATATCATATATTAAATCAAAGTACTACGGCAAAAAGGCGATGACAACAGAGTATTTTTGCGTTGGATAACAGAGAAAATGCTTTGGACTATCCATCATTTAATGGAAAAGTCATGGATTAGCCCTCATATGCACCTGATCTTACTCATTTTGATTACGTTTTGTAGGACGAAATGACGGACGCTGTCATCCAGAAGAGTCCTACAGCATCGGAAGACAACTCTATACGCAGAAGATTGTCTAAAAGCATGCATTATTTATTATACAAGTTTCTTTCTAAATAAACATCAACAAAAAAAGAAAGTATATCAAAACTTTCAACATTAATTTTCTATAGTTAATTTATGCTCATAAACTGTACACCTCATTCTTATGTGAATAATAATTTAACTAAATGTGAAACACTGATTTAATTTAAAAGAGTTATTCTTAGTTCTAAAATATCTGTTGCAAATATTTGATATATTACGATAGAAAGCCCTTTGATTCTCTAATACAAGTTTTTAATACAGAAAGAACGAAGCATTTATTAAATTCCAGTGAAATTTTTTCAATAACTAAAAGGATAATAATAATAATAAAAAAAAAAAAACTTTCATAATGAACTTTTTATGTTATCACTTTGCCTTTCACACCTTGCATATAAGTAAATAAAAAATATTCAGATTTCTGCTAGAGAATTAAAGACACAGGCACTGTTGAAGAATTTTAACAATGCAGCATATGATATTTATTTTTTAATTTTTTTATGAAGGAGATTTTGAATTTACATATTAAGCAGTTTCCATTGTTATTTTTGAATGTTATTTGAAAAACTTTTATTAGTTTTTTATTATTTATTTTATAATTCTTTTTTTTTTTATAATTATTTCATTCTCAATTCTAAAACAACTAAACGAAAAAAGTAATTGTCACTTCATTTCATGAAATTTTTATATTAATAAATTATATGTAATTTTAAAAATTCCTTTAAATATACTGACCATCAAAGCTGTCAACAGCAGCTTGTGCAAACATATATCATTATTGTAAACTTAATTAAGAAAAAACTTTTTTTTTCCTTACTAAGAAAAAAGAGACACTACTCCTTAGACACGATAAGGCTTTTTATTTCTTTATATTAACAATTTAACCCTCCTACTACCAGAACTATTTTGTCACACTGAATACCAATGGGGTCAAATTTGACCCCAATACGATTTTTATATTGTCTTTGTACACTTCCATTGAAAAACGCTATAAGTGGTTAATTCAGTCACTGTAAATGAGAAAAATGGTATATATTTGCTTTAAAGAAGTGTTTTAGGTAGAAAAATTAGTTACAAGAAATTTGCTTTTTGAAACTTTGTACAGTCCTCCTTTTTTTTTTTTTTTTTTTTTTTTAAATGTTGATAATATTATGATCCAAAATACAAATGTATAATATATTATGTGAATAACATTTTTCGACACCTATATGGGTATTTATTTATTTTTTTTATTTTTTTGACGGGTGATTATTTAGATTAAAATTTATATTGGAACTACTTACAAATATTGTTTTCATTAATTGAACATATTATAATGTAATTATTAAAAATTTAATTATAAAAAGTGTCATCAAATAAATTACACATATTGTACATTTATTAGTGCTCTAGATTCAAAAAATTGCAACATAATTATTACTTGAGTCATAATAAATTAGACGTTATACACATTTCTAAACAAAGTGTAGAAATATTTGAATGAATTTTACAAACAAATACTAAGCTTAAATAAATAATTAAATTTTCCAAGTATAAAACAAATACAATAAAAAAGGGCCTACTTGGAAATTTGCATAAATTTCTCGGTGCGGAACCGTACCATCTTCAGTGCAGATCCACCAGTTGTGTGCTTGCTTGATTGCACTCTTTCTTCTCTCTGATCTGATGTCGACACTTTTCGATGTCCGTTGACTGGTAATTCTGGTTGCAGCTGTGCATATTGCTAACGATTTCGATTGCCTTGCGATTCACGGTGGAACGTTAATTATCGTAATTTGCTAGTTCTTTAATATTAACAAAATCTATTTTTATACTATTATTCTGAAAAAAAATTCGTTTGCGCGGTAGTGGTTTTATTAAATTTACTGTCTGCTTTATGTTCCTTTATTCTGATTTTATTGCTGTTTTTATCATTCCTATATAAAATCCATTTATATTATCCTCTGTTTCATATTTTATCTCATAAATTCCGGCTATTTTCATCTGGTTAATCTGGTTTTTACCGCTTCTAACTCTTTCAAAAATATTTGGGTTATTTAAAAGTATAAAAATATTTAGGATATTAAATTAAAATATACAAACATTTGGGAATATTTATATTCATTTTAGATGCTTCGTTTTAAATTTTATTGGCTATGCCTTTACCATACGGGATCGCGGTGGTAAATTTTGGTTTCATTTTTTGGACGTTATCGATAAGGTTTAATTTTTTAATGCATTTTTTTTTTTTTTTTTTTTTTTTTTTTTTTTTTTGTATAAGCGATAGATTAATTTTCTTTGATAACCTGCCTTTTTTACGATTTCCACTATTTTCTCTAATTCTTCTTTAATTATTTTTTCATTTGAGCAGATCAAAATCACACGATTAATGTACGTTTAAATTGTATTTATTTTATATTTGTTTAGTGTTTTACATTTATTATTGATTATTTCATCACTTTTGTTTGGTTTGCAATAAACGGTAGTTTGTATTTCTTCTTTGTGGTTATTTCTTATTATCGTAACATATAAATAGTTTAACTGGTTGTTATTTTCTATTTCGTGCGTAAACTGAATATTTTGATCTATAAAATTTAATCTTTCAACTATTTCATTTATTTTAGATTTTTTATTTAGTACGGAAAAAACATCGTCGACATATCAGAACCAAAGACTTACTTCGTTCTTAAAAGTCTTAAAAATAGTTTGTTCTATTAATCTGAGTTTTAACTCTTCGATTATACTCTACATAGGCGACCCCATCAGTACTCCCTTTAATTGTTTGTAAATTTGGTTATTAAACCTGAAATAATTTTCTGTTAGGATTAAGTTACTTGCGGCATTTAAAGTTGTAATGATTTTATTTTGGCCGAAATGTTCAAAATTCCATTCATTTATAATTTTGCAAATTTTATTCATGTATATTGAAGGGAAAAAATTATTACATCGAAACTTGCTATAAGCTGGTGTTGGTTGATTTTAATATTTTTTAGTTTGTGAATGAAGTCTTCTGTGATCATTCAGCTGATATTTGAGGGGGAAAGAATTTCCCGATAAACTTCTTTGATATATATTTCAAAAGGGTACGTAGGTTCTTCTCTTTTATTCACTATGGGTCTGGGAGGGGTTTTGTGGTCTTTATACCGCCCAAACATACGCGGAATATTCGGAGCGTGATTTTTAATTTGTGGTGATTTGTTGTTGGGCCAAGTATTTTCATCTTTTAATTTTTTGATTTCTTCTATCAGTTTATTAATGGGATCGATTTTAACTTTTTCAGTACCGATTTCGTCTATAGTATTTTCCATTTTCATTATGTAATCATTCCTGTTAAAAATAGCGACTTTTCCGGTTTTATCTGTTAGTACACAAGCTGTCTTATTTTTTTTTTTTTTTTTTTTTTTTTTTTTAGTAATTTAAGTTTCTTGATGTCAGCTATATGTGAGTTTCGATCTTTAATTCGTTTTGTTAATTCTTCCTGCGCAATAGTCCTTTGTTTATTATTCTGCAGTTCAGGAACAGAGTTAAGAGCGTCATACTAATCATTTCCACAGAAATTTCACAACATTTTCCAACTAAATGATCTTACGGAAGAATGCATTTTTCATGCCTTTTGCTCTTAGTAATCCCTCTAGAATGCCCTGATGAAACTGAATTTAAAGTATCAAAAGATTTTCCAGGGTTTTTTCCGAACTAAATACAAATCTAGCTTTAAAAGAAATAGTCGTCTTTTATAATCGTATTTTTTTTCCCAATTAAAATTTAGATATAACCAAACAACTAGAGTATTCAAGGCATTCACATGCAGAATATTATTAAAGGTATTTATTGGAAACATGAATATTTTTTAACATATATGCATTATTTTGTCCATTATATTGACAATGGTTTTGTGCTGTTGTAAATATTTTATAATAACTTTTTCAGCGATTTCCTTTTTCGTGGAGAAAGGCATAAAACTTGATAATTTCACACCCTTTCCTTTATTTCTGCAGTATGGTACAATTGTTGTTGACTCTTAAAAATGATAAATGTTCTTTTCTTTCTGTAGTAATACATGTTTAGTGTAATGGTAAAGGAATTAGAATTCCCAAAATTATCTGCTTTTTCATCCATTGTATTTTGTAAGACTCAAATTTGTGAAAAGTTATCTTGAGTGATATATCTTCCACCTCCCTTCATTTCTATTCATCATATATAAATTTACTGTATTTAAATTTTTTTCTATGTACATTTATCGTTTTCCTGTATACACTTGCGTATTAAAAACACTAACACTATGATATTACAAGCACAAAAAAAAAAAAAAAAAAAAAAAAAAAAAACGGAAACTTTCACAGCAAAATGTGCTGGCACCCATATTGCCAGCGCATTCTGCTGTTAAATAAGGCAATTTACAACCGAAACATCTGTAAAACAAGACTCTTTTACGGCTGTTTCCACTGTAAATTACTTCTTTTTTACCCCCCCCCCCCTTCCATGCACACATATTGCCAGTATATTATGCTGTAAATCTACCGTTTTGTTTTACAGTGCAGCCCGGATTTTTAATCCCCACTTTTCTTGTTTAGGAGAAAATATGTTGGCGAATTGAACACTTCATCTAAAATTCTCTAACTATTCATCAATTAAAGGATTTTATAAGAAATATATATATCGTGTAAATTTCCAGTCGTCCAATGAAACAGAAACGTATTTCTAGATTGCGACCCTTCATCAAACCTTTTTTTTGACGTCTGAAATCAGCACCAGCAAATTATATGCAACGCAATATTCGTGAGCATCTGTTTCTAGACATATATATATGTTGAAAATTAGACGACAATAATTTTCATTCTATAACAACACATTTATTCATCGTATGATTTGTAGCTTCAAGCAAGAATCAATAGCCTAAAAAATTACATTTCTTCTTTTTCGATATTTTTCAAAAATCTCCATACACATACTTTTTTTTAATTTATTTATTTAACGATTTTATATAAACTTGCAATATATTAGATTTAATAACATATTCAAATGCTGATAGTATATTATCCTCATTTCCCATTACTTACAGTGGCTGTTGCTAATGGCATTAGACTTTGGTTTGAATTTTCCATGACCATTTTAGTGACATGTTATAGTATAATTACTGTTAAGCTTTCGACCTACATACACAAAATGCGCTCAAATGTATTTTTAATTTACAATCAAATAATATTAAAATTGCATTTTTGTGTAGAAAAAATTGCTGAACGCTGTATTTTTAATTTTTTTTAAATATTTTATAAGATAAATTATTCCTGTTTTCTTCATTCTTAAAAAGAGTTAATGGAGTAAAAAATAGATCGTTTAATAATATACTAATATTAAATTACAAGTAGTAGATTTACATAAGATTAATAATTATTTAATTTAAATTTGTTCAAATATATATAGAAGTTTTCCTATGAATTTATCCTTTTCCCTAAGAAATGTCACTGGGGTCCTTTTTGACCCCAATGGTATTCAGTGGTATAAATGAGAAGAAACATAAAAAAAAAGTGTTACTGTTTATTATTATAAAGATTATGACAAAATGAACTATGTAAATGTTTTTTTTTTTTTTTTAATTTTAGGTTAGGTACTTTAAGTATAGTGAAACGTCAAACTGGCGTTGGGATCTTATTTGACACCATGGTAGTGGAAGGGTTAATTAAGAATTGTAGCATTTTGTTTATCACAAGTACTTTTCGGTGTTAACTATGTAATATTAATTTTGTGATGTAGATTTTCTCATAATAAAACAGTCTCTAAATTAAAATAGTCTGCGGAAATAAAATACATAATTTTATTGTAAAAAACGTGCGCTTGTATTTGAATCTTGAACCTCAAACTTTCTGAATGGTTGTGTATTAAGTCGTATGTGACAGTAAAAATTCGATTTGTTTGTTCTCAATTACCCAATCAACAACAAAGATAAGTTAAATTAGATTTGTACGATACGAAGTACGTCCTAGAAATATAAGTAATTAAGAATGCACTCAGTTTTCTTCAGTTGGAAGTGACATGGATATTTACTTACAACGTATTGGTGATCGGCCAATTAAAAGCATATGTCTACATATATATTTTTTAAATAATGTATAGGGACTCATTATAATAAATATTAATAAATAAATAAACGTTGCGTATTTAAATGACGTTTATTATTATTATTATTATCTTGCGATATATTTGTAATCTTTAACCACGTTTCTTGCGATCATGGAAGCCTCTACGCATGTGCTGACTGAACGAGTCCACTGTTAAAATAGGGGAGATAATTTTTTCGTTGAGAGAAAATAAGCGATAAGGGAACACCGCAAACCGAATGATTGGATTTTTACTAAATTGCAACCTGTCGGTCAACTTTTCACCCCTCAAAGATTTTGGACTCGTCCTCACTGCTAGGCGTAGGAAACGTGGTTGCACTGTACCTATGTTACTTTGTAATGAGGAAAAATTGTAACATTACAATAAGGTTTCTTGGGAGAAAATTTTTCTTATTTATAAAAGTATTTTAGTTTCAAGAAAAAAAACAAAAATATATCTTTAACTATCAAATATTGACTTGGTGTTTCTTTCGCTATTATGAATTTAATTAACGTTTTCAATATTTGCTTTTCAATATTTACTTATCACAATTATTTTCAAATGTTAAGCATTTTATCCTAAATATATGTTGTATTTTCATTTCTTGGAAAAAATACTCTTGAAAAAATATTTTACACAAATAAAATAAATATAGATAGTAATTTAAATAGCAATTTACATTTAACTTTCTACCATTTTATTTTCAATCTAATATATTAAAAATTTAAAAAAAATCGATTTAAATGTCTGTAATTAATTCCTTAATCATCAACAAAGCTAAATTTAAATTTACCTTGTACGAGATGTCATAAATTGTATAAGACGCTTGTGATTTAGAATGTACTCTATCTTCGTCATTTGGCAATGGCTTAAATAATTAATCTTAACGTATTAACGGAAATCCTATTAAAATAATTAAGTGAAATTTTGCTAAAACAACATTTAATTTTAGAGTGAAACAAAAATTATTTAAGTGAATGATGTGTATTTAAACAGAAAAAGATTTTCAACCTATGTTTGGAACTGTTTTAAATTACGAGGGCGAATCAGAAAATCTTAGTACCTATTTTTAATTAGCCAAAATAAAGTACATTTAGATAATTACAAATATACGCACTATTCTATGTACTTTACGTTATTTGTTCACATATTCTTAGCACCAATTCAGAAAATAGTTCCAACGCAGCTCCAAATTAGAGATGCCACAGTAGTAGAATTCGTCAAGCTGATTATGGGATATCTGTCGAACCGCTATCTTGGCTTCATCTTTGCACGTGAATTGCTGTCCTGCCAGGAACTTCTTAAGCGAACCGAAAACTTGGAGACGAGGGACGAGGTGCGACGTTTATGATGCATGATCCTGACTCTCCCAGTGAAATGACCGGAGCTTGTCAGTGATTCTTATTCAGTGGTCTCTCATTATCGTGCAGCATAATCACTCTGTCCATATCAAGAATCTTTCGAGTTTTCACCTGATGGATGCCTGTAGACGTGGCAGTGTGGAGCAATAACTGTCGCCATTCACGGTTACACTTTTTGCTTCTTCCTACGCTGTGGAGGTGGGAAACAAAACCACATCTTCAACGACTGTCACAAGTACTGTGCAGTAGAGTTACCAGCAGAGAAAGCCAGTCCAGTCCAAGAAAGGTCCACCGCTCGCATTGGATATGTTGACATCGCATTTACATTTACTAAAAGAAATAGGGACAGAACAACGATTCAAATGCAACGATGCAGTCAACACGGCGGATCACGTGTTCTTCCACACTCAGCCGAAAAAATACTACAACCGAAGCAACTCAAATTTAGAGCTGCGATGGGACAAATGTCTGAATTGGTATGGGGACTATGCGAAAAAAAATATATATTTAAGTGCGTAGAATAATACATATATTTGTAATTATCTGTATGTTCATTATTTTGGCTAATAAGAAATAGGGGCAAAGACTGTCAGAATTGCCTTCGTACAACAAGATAAACATTTATTACTGACATAAATTTTATTTTTGAATTTATTCATTTATTTTCTTTCTTTCTTTTTATTTTACTAATATTTTGGTTTCATATTAGACAACGTTAGGCATGATTTTTCTTTTCTTATTTTAAATATATTTTACTAATATTTTGTTTTCATATTAGACAACGTTAGGCATGATTTTTCTTTTCTTATTTTAAATATATTTTACTAATATTTTGGTTTCATATTAGACAACGTTAGGCATGATTTTTCTTTTCTTATTTTAAATATATTTTACTAATATTTTGTTTTCATATTAGACAACGTTAGGCATGATTTTTCTTTTCTTATTTTAAATATATTTTACTAATATTTTGGTTTCATATTAGACAACGTTAGGCATGATTTTTCTTTTCTTATTTTAAATATATTTTAATATATTTTAAAGTTTATTTTATTATTATTATTATTAAACAAATTTTTTCCAGTGGGAAATATTTTGTATTAAACTTTAGAACGTTTATCAGTAATGAAGATTTCTTTCCAAATAAAGATATTTTGCAGAAATAAAATATATATTTGTAATAATTTTAGAAAAAGATATTTTGTATTAGAATATTTAACATATGACATGCTATCCAAGACACTTGTGATCATAAAACTCGATTTATTCGTTATTAGTTAATTCCTTTATTAACAGTAAACTATGTAAAATTAAATTTGCACAAGACAAAATACCTCGTAGTACATGTTAATGGTTAAGCATGTATCCAATCTTTGTCAGTTGAAAATGGCATGGATAATTATTCTTAACGTATGAACGAAGAGTCAATTAAAAGAATACCGTCTGACTTTATTAAAATAATGTTTAACTTTTAAATGAAATAAAATTTATCGATATAAATGATGTGTTCTTAACTAAAGCAAGTTTTAGATGCCGGCATATATCTAGTTTATAAAAAAGATAAATACACTGTAAAAACTTTTACCGTAAGAAAACGGTCATTTGAATGACAGGTTTCTGTCCATACGTTTTACCATATTTTTGCATAACTGTTTTTTAAACACATTTTGATTTAATGGTTAAGAGACCGTAAAATAAATCAAATAAATAAAACTTATACAATAAATATGTAAGAAAATATAAGAATCTTACTACTTACCTTACTAATACAGTCCTTGCATCCTTTCATTAAGATACAAGAGCTGTATTGAAATACTTTTTCCTTTCTCTTACCCAAAGTAGAGAAAGTGCTGTTTTTAGGATCAAATTTTCGAAATTGAGTTCTTGTTATATTTCCATATTTTGAGGTCCCCTGAATTTAAAAATCATGTTTTAAGTGGTTGGACTGCGTGTGTCTGTCTATTATCTGTCTGTGTGTCTGTATATTATCAGCATATCTCAAAAACAAGTAATACCAGAAAGTCTAAACTTGGTATTTTAAATGTGTGTATCATATACGGATGCTACACTAAACTTTTCGTTGAGATGAAGCAAGTGGTTCGTGTACAGGGACATCCAGGAGAATTCAAATATATTATGTCTATGGGGAAATTGCTTGTAAGTACAGTGTAACATCTATAGGCTGACTTAAATAAAACAGACACAGCAAAATTTATTATATGTATAAAAGCATGTTTTTTAAAGATTGTTGAATGGAAAACATTCATCATTCATTTACAGGGCTGCCCAAAGTATTTAGACATAATGCGGCTATAATAGTAAATTCCTGGAATTCTAATTTCTTTTGTGTTAGACGTTCTTCAAGTAAGACTAAATTTAAGAACACAGTATAGTTTATAGTGCACATTGATTATAGACAATATAGAGGACTACCCAAAACTAAGCTAAAAGTTCTTTTATATTGAATGTAATTGATGGAAGTGCTTTATTATGTCGACGAACACTGTTCAGGAATCAAAATCAATTTTTTATACGCATACTGTAAACAAAGCATTTTTGTATTTTAAAATCAGGTTTTTTGCATAAAATCATGTTTTGAGGTGACCTTATTACAAAAGTCCAAATTTTCGCGTTAGATTTGTATACATATTTGGTATCGGTATCCGCATAACTTAAAAATAAATAGCTGCAGGAAATTCAAATTTAGTATTTTGAATCCCGTATTTAATTACCACTTAAGTTTGAAGGCAAATTAATAATATCTTGATTTTTACCTTTTTAATAATTGTATGCACTATAACGGGAGTTTGAGAGGGGCTGTACCCCCGCACATAGAATTACATGTCAAATAAAACTGTTCTTAAACCTATTTCAGATTATTTAAATAGTACATTGAAGTTTATTATCTTACCCTATTGTTCTTAAGACTTAATACGCAATCTATCTTTATATAGTACTAGCAGGCAACGCCCGCTTCGCTGGTCCCTATTTCTAAACGAATCACTCTTATTAATGAATTCTTAAAATTGCATTAATTTTTATCACGTGAAAAAAAAAAAAAAAAAAAAAAAAAAATAGAAACAAAATCTGATTAGAAAAAATGTCGTACCGGGTTCTCACTGCCTTCGAAAAAAATTCCCAAAATGCTCTAACTCTTATTTCTATTATTTTCCCCCTTCGGCCCCCACCCTCGCGCCTATCCTAATAATTTTACAAATTCGAAAGTATCCGTAATTGATTTGTAAGTATCAAAAACCTCTATGTACCAGTTTTGAACGATCTATCTCTATTTTTATTTTTTTTCCCTCCGCTCCCCTCCCTTACCGCCTCTCCCAATAATTTTAAAAATTCGAAAATATCCGCAATCGATATGTAGGTATCGAAAACCTCTATGATCCAGTTTTGAATGATATAACTTTTTTTTTTTGGCCCCTCCGCCCCCCCTTCCCAGCCCTCCTAATAACTTTACACTTTCGAAAATATCCTAACTGTATTTCTATTTGTTTTTGCTCATAGTCCCCCCTTACTGCCTCACCCCCTTCCCACCCCTCCTAATAATTTTTCGAATTCGAAATTGTCCGCATTCGATTTGAAAGTATCGAAAACCTCTATACACCAACTTTGAACGATCTAACTCTATTTTTATTTTTTTGCCCCCCTCTCCCCTCCCCCTTCCCGGCCCTCCCAATAACTTTACACTTTCGAAAATATCCCCATTCGACTTGCATGCCGTTAAAACCTATGTGTACCAATTTTGAACGCCCTAACTGTATTTCTATTTGTTTTTGCCCCATAGCAACCCCCCCCTCCCCCTTGCTGCCTCACCTGGGGGCTGAATTTCTAAAATTCCAGAAATTGGTTTTTAGATAGTTGCATTAGCTATATTTTAGAGCAAAAATTTCACGTATATCTATTTTTTTGTTTGAGATATATAGGATTATGTGAAATCACGTTTTGCCCCCCCCCTGCCCCCCTTGGGAACCGAATTTTGAAAATTCCAGATATTGGATTTTAGATATTTGTGTTAGCTATATTTTAAAGCAAAAAATTTACGTATATCTGTTTTTTTGTTTGAGATATGAAGGATTTTGTGAAATCACGTTTTGCCCCCCCCCCTCCCCCACCTTGGGTGGCGAATTTTGTAAAATCGTTTCTTAGTGGATGCCTACGTCATAGAAAGAACATTGTCACAAAATTCCACGCTTCTAGCTCTAAGGGTTTGGTCTGGGCGATGATGAATCCCCCCCTCACTCACTCAGGAAGAACGATTTTATACATAGAGATTGAAATGCAGGGTAAGATAAAGGCGTGTGATTAACACTCCAGATTATTTTCTTTTATAGGAATTCTGAATCCAATCCGCCATAGAAGAAATTTCAAGTGCCAGCGTTACCAAACAATGAAACTGGAAGTAAAGTTACGGTTAATTGACCTCACTCCAGTTAATTGGCTGTACGACAATCTTTTTAAGCATGATCTAAAAAAATCTATTCAAACTAACGGTGTTTCAATTCTTTTATAAATAAATGGTAAAATGGGAGTAAAATAAAAGGTAAATAACATTATATATATTTTATGGACAATTTTTACAGCGTATATACCATTAATGTAAATTTTATTACGGGAAAATTTGTTTATTTTCTTACAACTTTCTGATTAAAAATTAGGATCGTTAGGTTTCTTCCCGTTTTCTATTAAAAATTGAAAAAAGATTTATTGCATTTTGCTTATCACAAAATTTCCCCCATATATAATATTCTTTGTTAAATGTTTGATGCACGATCAGTTAAAAAGAAAAATGTTTTAGTAAAAATATTTCGCAGAAATAAAATACATATTTTTTATTAATTTCAATTAACATAATCTTGTATTTAAACCTCCATTTTTAAACTGAATATCTAAGTTATCCGTGATTGCAAAAGATCGCTTTGTTCGTTCTTTCTTCCTTTATTATCAACACACTAAAGTTACATCATATTTCTACGATACTAAGTATATCCTAGGAAGTGTTACCGATTGACTAAAAATGTACACAATTGTTGACTTTAGCACTTTTTGGCTACAGTAAAATTTTAATAGAAATTTCGGCTTTATTTAACCCTTTGCCAACCCTATTTAATTTTCTTTTCTGTTTAGTGTTGTCAAATTTAAAGAAATTTCAATATCCAGAAATTCAATATCCAGTTCTAAATTTTAACTGTAATGATCACCTAATCACTCCAAAATTTATTAGTCCATGACATATAATATCACTCCTCAAAATTATTGGAGAGAGTTGAATAAAAGTGTTCCTGAATATGACAACACTGTTTAGAGCGCTTTGGAGCTTTAGAGTTGGCAAATGATTAATGGTTGACAACTGTTACAGAAATGCATAAAAATTGTCAACTAAAATTTCCCGGTAGCAAAAAGTTCTAAAGAGAGCAATGATGATCAAAAGTATGTCATCTAAAGGATGAAGGTCCATAAGGCAGTTTTTTGGCCCTGGAATTGAGGAAAATACTAAATTGGTCACACATGCGAAATTTTTGCATTTGATTATTTTAGAACATGTGTATTTTAAGTTCCAGTTGATATTATTTATATTATTCCAATAACTGTTTGTTCCACAAAAGCTCCAAGGTTCACAATTTTGCATTCTTGGACAAAAATTCCCGATTTTTAGAGGTTTGACCTAATTTTTTAGTATATATATATATATATATATGAGCGCAAAGGAACAAAACTTTCTGATTGAAATACAGTATTAGATACACTAAGACGTAAATTACACATAAATATATGCGATTATATAAAAAAAGTTAAAAAAAAAAAAAAAAAAAAAAAAAAAAAGGAACATTAGTGAATACGTTGCGTATGCTATAAAACTGATAAAATCGAACCTATATAAACAAATTATATTTAAATTTCATTTCTGTTACACTAAATATTCTTTAAAATATTTTAAGTCTCTTTTTATCTGTAGAATTTATATTTTAAACAATATTAACACTTCTAGTGCAGAGAATAGAATCTACGATATTTCGAAATCTGTAACTTCGCCTATGGCGTTTCTTTACAATCTGTATGCTACAATTTTTCTTAAGAATGTACACATTTTTTGTTTTCTGCAATTAATGTATAATGGGTTCAAACACTTTTATTAGAAGTAATATAGTTATAATCTGTATTCATTTGCAACATAAATGTAAATACTGAAATTTCTTTTTTAAAAGTATATGATTTTCATTAATAACGCCCACGTTCAGAGATTATATTTTACATATGGCAACAATGGCAGTGAGGGGGTACACCAATAGCTGACACACACAAAGCTGATAGAGTGGAAGTGCCAGATTCGAGACAAGGTCACGCTTGTTTACCTAGTCCTTCCGAGTTTTCCATGATTTCCTTCAAAACCCATGTAAATACGAGCTAGGACACATTAGAAAAACCCAACACAGGGGGCAATCCCCAAATAGACCTAGTATCCTAGCTTAGTCAATCGGCCTTAAATCACACAACCGACTCTAAGGGGTCTAACATTGACACTGTTATGTCATATTTCATAGCAGTTATACCGAACTTTTGGAGTTAATTAGCATCGTTTGTTATTTATAGGGGTCTAACCATTCGTAAAATAAAACAGGAACTTGAAATTCCTGAGCGCCGAAAAACCCTCTTATGGATCATCATCCTTTGTTAAAATAGCATATAGTGTCTTTAAAAAAAAAAAATAATAATAGTTAAATTAATGCTACGTAATTGCATAAAATAAGTTTTTTTTTTTCTTTGGAGATATATTTTTATCTTTATTTATTTTTATTTATTTATTTATTTATTTATTTTTATGAAGTATAACATTAAATCAAACTTTTTGGTGGAAAATTTGTCTAATTTATAAAAAAGTATTTTGTTTGAAAATAAGATACCTTTAACTACCAAATATTGACTTGTTTTTTTTTTTTCTATCGCTATTATGAATTTAATTAAGGTTTTCAACATTTGCCTATCCGGAATATTTTCAAATGCTAAATATTTTATTCTAAGTATATTTTTTGAAAAAATTACACTTGAAAAAGTAATGTTTTACACAGATAAATTGCGTATAGATAAAATTTTTTAAAGATAAACTCTTGTATTTTACTTTTAACATTTAACTTTCACGCGATTAAAACAGAAACAGTAAGAAATCGATTTGATTTTCCGTTATTAATTCCCTAATCAACAAAGCTAAGTTAAATTTAACTTGTACAAGATGAAATACTTAGAGAAAATGTTTACAATCAAGAGTGTATTCAATCTTCGTCATTTGGAAATGACACAGATAATTATTCTTTACCTATTAACAAAAAGCCAATTATAGAATAATGCGTAATTTTGTTAAAACAACGTTTAATGAAGCAAAATTTAATTAAATAAATGTTGTGTATTTAATAAAATAAATTTTGATATCGACATATGTTTCAAACTGAGTTAAATTATAAAATGATAAATATGCATTATTAACATTAAATTTATTTTTGGATGTTTTATATAAGTTGTTTATTTATTTTCTTTTTATTTAAATTTTGTTACAAATTAGGCATCGTTAGTCTTGGTTTCTAGTCCTCTGTTATAAATTTGAATAAAGTTTGAACCGTTTATTTATTTATTTGTTTTTTACAAGTTTTTCCCAAAATAAAATATTTTATATTCAATTTGAATTACATCAATTGTTTTTCACTTGTAAAAAAAAAAAAAAAAAAAAAAAAAAAAAAAAAAGTATATTCCCTAAATAAAAAGATTTTGCAGAAATAAAAAATTTATTTGTAAATGTTTTATAAAATAACATTTTGCATTTGAATCTTTAACTTTTAACGTACTATCTAAAACATCTGAGACCGTAAAGTTTCAATTTATTCGTTCTTAGTAAATTTTACTATCAACTACAAAGCTAAGTTAAATTAAATCTGTTCATGACGATGTTCCTCGCACAACATGTTAGTAATTAAGGAGATACTCAATCTTTGTCAATTGAAAAGACATGGATATTCATTCTTAACTTTTTAACGAAGAATCAATTAAAAGAATGTAGTTTGAGTTTGATAATATAACGTTTAATTTGGGAGTGAAATAAACTTACCTATATAAATGTTGTGTAGTTAATTATAACAAGTTTCTAATGACGCTATATGTGTGGTACTGTACTAGTTTATAATACTGTCAACATATACAATTATACTAAAAGGAAATTTGTCGAGGGATTATTGAAACAAAGGAAAACTTCAATGTCTAATTTTTTATCTCTGGTGTTCTAGACAATGAAGTTTTCCTTTGTTTTATCATATACAATTACTATCATATACAATTTATTGATAGACAATTTTTGTTCATTTTTTACTAACATTCTGATATGAATTTAGTCATTGTTAGGCTTCTTTTTCTCTCTTGTTAAGAATTTAAGTCACTGACTGCCTTTGAAAAGGAGAAAATTTCAATGTTATTTTCACTGCACAGTTTTTTCAATGTATTAAAATAAGGTTCAACTTCAGATTAAAAATACAACTGTATACATTATAATAATCCTCATGATTATTATAAAAGACTTCCAAACTTGAAAAACAATCTTAAAAATTCATAAATATATGTCATTTTGAAATATAAGTGCATTGGAGAAAAACGAATGGCTCAGTGACCTGATATGTCCGTCAGCGTTGGTGAGATATAAATATTGTAGAATTTTTTTTCTTTCTTTATTACAAAATTTCTCATTTGTGAAATATTAAACACAAACTTCTGTTTAATTCTTCAAAGTTGCACTTGTTATCTAAGATATCTGAGACTGTAAAAATTCGATTTGATTTTCGTAATTTCCTAATCATCAACAAAACTTTGTTAAATTAAATTTGTACCATACTAAGTATGCCCTAGAAAATGCTAGTGATTAAGAATGCACTCAATCTTATTCAGTTGAAAAAGACATGGATAATTGTTCTCAACCTATTAACGAAGTTTTAATTAAAATCATGCAATTTTGTTTAACATTTAGTTTAATTAAATAACTGTTGTGTATTTAAGTAACGTATGGTTTTGATTTTTATATATTTTGCATATGCGCTTATTCATAATAATTTAAATATAAAACGTTAAAACTTATTTTTGGGAAATAAGTTAATTTTCTGTACAATATTGTAGTTTCAAATATATATATATATATATATATAGTAATGTACTTCATGTAAACGATAGATTTTTCAATTTATTTTAATTGTTTTTAATTGATAATAATCAACACAGACTAATTTATATATTACAAATAAATAAATAAATAAATAATTATATTTTAGCTAGTAATACTTTGTGTTATCATCTTTCATTCTTAAATGAAAATGGTAATATTTTTAATAGATTTTGATGGGGGAAAAGGTCGTATAGGATGCCCCTATTTGGACCCGGATTTTAAAATTAAATTACTCCTAAACAAAGACAGATAGAAGAATGAAACAAACGACATGTTAATTTTAAAAGCTGTAAAAATCTTATGCACAAGTTCAACATTTAATTTCAAATGTCACAAACAAATGACGCGGTAGTTGCAAAACCATGTTACTATTAATAGCGTTCTGAATCCAGATCAAAAGGTGATGCAATCATGTATTCCCTAAAACAGCGAGTTTTTTTGGTGCTTGAACTTGACATATTAAAAACAAAATTCCTACGGCAACAAGGCGAAGGCAACAGAGTAATTTCTC
The DNA here is from genome assembly GCA_963930645.1 of Salticus scenicus. Lineage (NCBI taxonomy): Eukaryota > Metazoa > Arthropoda > Arachnida > Araneae > Salticidae > Salticus > Salticus scenicus. Next base: position 5,744,442 of record OZ005659.1, read on the forward strand.
TGGATAACAGAAGAAATGCTTTGGACTATCAATCATTTACTGAAAAAAGGCATGGATTGGCCCCCATATTCACCCGATCTTATTCCTTGTGATTAATTTTTGCGAGGCGCATTGAAGGATACTGTCTCCCAAAAGAGTCCTACAAAATCAGAAAAACTCGAAGAGTTACTCTGTGAAGCATATCGAAACATTTCTATTAACACTCTATAGAAGGTGGATGAACATTTCATTCTTCGCTTGTGCCACCTATGTACAGTCGGGGAAAAAAAAAAACGCAGCACTCGATGTAACTCCGTTGCTAATCAATGCACAAAAATGTAATAGGTATCATTCGACGGGGAATTGAGAGTAGATTCAGAAAATGAACGAAAACTTTGAATTGGGGGTCGTCTACATATTAAAACGCGTACCAACTTTGATTTTTTCAATGGTAATGCCCCATTTTTATTTTATATTTGAATTTTTGGGATCGCGACAATGCGAAAAAGTATATTGGTTGTATAATTTGCTTATTTTTTCACAGAGTTATAAGCGTTCAAAGTTTGAAGGTGCTAATGTTAAATTCATATTTCAAACTTTTATTAATATCTTCACAAAAAATAACTTGATCGATATAATTCTTTTTTTACGAGATACAGTGAATAAACCCAAACATAATCCATCATTAATTTTGATTCTGAAAATTATTTTTAATTCTGAAAAATATTAATAAATTCATATTCATAAAAATTATGAATTATGACCTATATTAATTTTTACATAAAATGAATCCTAATGATGAAACATATGGGTGTGCAAATTTGCAGCTCATTCCAGTTATTAGTTTTCGAGATATAAATAAATCTTTCTTTTGGAGTGGTTTAGGGGGCCGTCTCTTAAAAAATTTTGAATGAGATAACGAAGCAAATCTTAAAAAATAACGGAGAAAATTGAACAAAATATTTTTATTTTTTATTTTAGGGTCAAATTATATAACAACGTCAAATGTAAAGAAATGAAACAAAAATGTTGATTTTTAGACATTTGTGCTAGTATCAAGAATTCCTGTTTTCTAAAGCCCCGCCTTTTATCGTTCTTCTAAACAAAACAATACAGAAACGAAAAGTCAATGTGACTTTGAGTATTCGTGTTAAACCCCTTATTTTACATTGACAAAAATATACACAAGTGGTATTTACTTCATCGATTACTGGTGATAAATTTAGAATCCTTTAAACGAACACTAGAAGAAAACAATTAACTAAATAGGCGGGGTTTACTGTTTGAAATACTCTCAAAATAAAATATTTCAAAACAAATTTTCTGTACCACAATTACCTTACAGATGGATATACATTATAACTATATTCTTTCTAATTAATATATTTCTATCCATAGTATATTTTATTGCAAAAATATGAACACTGGGTACATGCTTAAGAAATAAGTAACACACAAATTACGAAAGAAACGCCCACTGACATTGTTACAGATTTTCAAATGATGTGAATCTACGTTAGCAGTCGCGAAAGTGTTAATTAAGAAATTATATTTTCATAGAAATTATAAAACAAATCGTACAGTTCCAAAGAGTTCAACTGACCCAAAACTGGTAAGTGCTATTAAAATTGTTTAATATTTACTTTATGAAACCTTACAATAATTTATCCGAAAATATTTAGTTTATGCGTTGTTGTATATATATATATATAGCTATATTATTTCAGTTTGTATATTATGTTACACGTACGAAAGAAAATTTAAGCTTTATTGGTGATCAGTATATCTATGATAGATACTTTTTAATTGAAAAATATTGGACTTTTATAAAAAGTATTGTCTGACCAATCGTAAGTGTAATGTATTTAAATATACCTAAAATTATCTAAAAAGGTACTAAAGTATATACATATCCAAAAAACTAAATTCATGATAATTAAGATACTGCAAAGGTGTCAATATTTTTATTTCTTTTTATAACTCTTTTTTCTTGAAATATTTCCGGTGTGAAGCAGTATAATTTTGTCTATTTGTTGTAGGATCATAATTTTATTTTTCTATATTTAGAGATAGCCCCCTAACACATTTTTGATCATAACTCTATGAATACTAAAGATAAAGTATACAAACAGTATACTTTTCCGCACTGCCAGACTCTCAGAAATTCGAATATGAAGTCAAAATTGGGGGTTGCTATTGAAAATATCAAAGTTGGCGCTCATTTTAATATGTAGATGACCACTAATTCAAAATTCGACGACATTTTCAGAAAGTGCATTTCATTTCCTGTTGAATGGTGTCTATTAAATTTTTCTGCGTCAATTAATAACGAAATACCATCAAGTGCTGCGTTTTTTTTCCCCGACTGTACATCGAAAGTTGAACAATTTGAAAAGATTTTGATGAGAAGCAATAACTCCTCCTAGAGGACTAAATCGTAAATTTTTAAAGCTCTGCTCTATGATCACAGTGATCACAGCGCCTCCTACTGGCAATACTTGTAAGTAATTTTAGTTCTCAAGTAAAAGATTTTCATAGTTTTCAAAATAAACATGTCGTTAGTTTTACTCTTCTATCTATCTTTGTTTACGAGTAATTTAATTTTAACTCAAAAAAGGAAACTAAAAAGGAAATTAGGAACTCAAAAAATAATTTGCATACTATAGACTTAGTAAGATATATTTCTATAAATCACATTTTAATATAACTATGCTGTACAAAATATAATAAAGTTAACACACATTATTCAGTTAATACATTTGCTCATTTTACTAGGTCTTCTGTAAAGTTCTGCTCTTTTGAACTAATAAAGTGACACATGAGATTTTTGTTTAACAATGTTTTTATGGTACTTTACCTATTATCATCTTAAAGGTTACTTAAGAATATCTTAAATGTTATCCAGGGATAAATTTCTGATGTCAGTACTTTATATAAAAAGGTTAGAAAATTACGGAAAGCATAATATATTGTTTAGAGCGGTCTAAAAATGTTAAGCTGTACTTACCAAAAATATTCCCCATTGAAGTAATGTAATTGCATTTGCATTCTGGTAGTTCATAACCTCCTAAACTAGATGCCTTTCGCGTGGCTCGAAAACTTGGCAACATTTCAAGCGGTAGACAGCGCCACCTGGTATAGATTGCGCGACTTTTTTATTCAACTGTCACTAATAATTTTAAGAAGTGATATGCACAAAGACATATATAGACCATTCGTAAAAACCTCATTTTCGGATTCAGGAAGCCTCAAACATATAAATATAAGGAAAACTCATTTTCGAATATTTGACACCAAAAAAATATTTTTGTATAATGTATGGATAAAAGAAAGTAATAAAACTACTACATTTTTCTGTTAAATGGTAATAATTAGACCTGCCAATTTTTCTAATTTATTCCATAATAGTGTTTGGAACCACCATTATTTCACACCACTACATTTGTATACTAAATTCTTCCTATTTAACAGTAAATACATACTGTATAATATTAGTTAAAAATATAGTGGTATGAAAAAAAGGCGGATCCAAACACTATTATGAAATAATTAAGAATAATTGGTAGGTTTACACATTTAACAGAGAATAAACGATAATATTAGTAGGCAATTAGTGTTGGATGAATTATTAATTACAAAATAAAATAAATGAAAATTTAAATTAAATTAAAATCTTTTTTAAAAGCTAGAATAATTAACAATAAATTTATTTTAAAAATTTCAGCTTTCTATATTCTTGGCCCTTAATTAAAAAAATAAATAAATAAATAAAAAATAAATAAATAAGACAATATTGATATATATAGTGTAACCTCGTTTCTTAAGACTGGCAATGAAGACCAGTCCAAACGCTTGGAGGAGGGTCAAATTGACCGACAGGCTGGGCAAATATCTAGCCCTTCGACGCTTACTTATAGCTTATTTTCTCTTAATCAGATAACTATTACCACTACTGGACTCGTTGAGTCAGCACACTTGCACAGAGGCTTCCGTGGTTTCGAGAAATATGGTTAAGAACAGAATCATAAAGAACGTTTATGATGAATAAATAAAATCTTGTAGAAGGAACTTATCTTAAGTGATATACAATAATTCAGCAGCAATGTATGTCAAGACTAAATTACAGATGGAGTTTGGTTCATTATTATTATAATAATAATAATTATTATTATTATCATTATTTTATATACCATACACATTTATATGATTTGCGTCGAATAAAAACTATACAAACATATATGAATTATATACCATATACAAACGCGTACAAATTCACCAACTACTCAATTATTCAAAAATTTCATGAACTGGGTTGATAGGTTTTCTTATAAATATAAAATGATATGAACAAAACATATCTTGCTCATAGGTTATAATATTTAAAAATAAATAAATAATAATTAAAAAATATATATTACAGAAATTCTTGTTTCCCATTTTAATGATAGAACAACAAGATATTTTTACCAAAATAATTCACAATAAACAATAAATTTCTATTTTTTTTGTTTATTATTATTATTATTATTGTCGATTTTCTGTAATTCTTTATTTTATAAAAGGAAATCCATTATTCTTGTTATTTATTTGATTTCTGACGTGTAAGTTTAAATGATCTTGTCAGATTATAAAATTTTAATTGAATGCGTCTGGCATTAGAAATGTTTCAATAAAGAGCTCAGTCAATATTAATTACATCCCTGAGTGGTGTACAGCTAGACTAAACAGATGGCGGTAATTCAGTTTATGAATAGAATACATATGCATCATCATTCGAATAATTAATATCTATAGTTAAGTAAGTGTGCTTCAATTTTACATTTGCCAATCAATCTGCCATATTCATTCATTTAACTATTTGTTTCAGATATTTAATATAAAATTTGAAGCACAATAAATAAATATTTTTCAAGTATATAAAATGATTGTTTAGGAAATATTATAATTTAATATGATGGCGTGTAGTAATTCCATGTAAAAAAAAAAAAAAAAAAAAAAAAAAAAACGCCCCGTAAATTTAGAAATCACATAAAAATTTGTTTTGGTTAAGATTTCTCTGTTAAAAAAAAAAAAAAAAAGTAAAGTGAAATAAAAGACCATTAAAATTTCAGTCAAAGACAGAGTTTAGTTTAGTTCGGAGGACTATTAATTTCAATCTATAAAATCTTTATTTTTATTTTATTTTTTATCTCATCTCACTTTTTGACCATAAAACTGAGCCAAGTACTTTTTAAGATGACTGAAATGGTATAAAATGAAGTATTGCCACCTAAATTCCATACTTTAGTTTACTTAAAAAAACCTAATTGTCGTTTCGAAAAACTTTTGCACTCCTGGATTCAGAAAAAAATGCTCCTTTCATTTCGTATGGAATTTTTAATGAGCCACTCACTTTTTAAAATGACTGAAATGAATTAAAGTGAAGTGTTTTCACCTAAATTTCATACTTTAGTTAATTAAAAAAAAATAATAATAATAATTGTCGCGTTAAAAAACTGTTTGCACCCCTGGATTAAACAAATTCGACCCTTTCGTTTGGTACAAAATTTGTGACAATAGGATTGATATTTCTAAATTATTTTAAATTCAGATTGAAACTAATTATCCTCCGTCCTAAAAAAAAAAAAAAAAAATGTGTTTTGACCCCATTTGACTTTTCAAAAATTAAGTAATTAACGATTGTAAAGATAAAGTAAAGTATGGCAAGTCGTTGAATAAACAAAGGTGAAAATTATAATAGGGCGTTTGAGTATTTTTCATCATTGCTTAATTTTACGCTATTTTACTTCAAATAATTTGAGTACATAGATCACAATGATAAATAATTTTTCGTTGTGTCCCTGTCAACATCTATTAGAACTAGATTCACCAAAATCTATACAATTCATGCGACGATGACCAATATCATGTACAGTACATACATTTCCATCTATATCGAATAAGGTGTCTAGACATTATCGCACTTTTAAAAAACTGGGCCCGTAAGCCATAATGATAAAGAATAATTCTTTGTGACACTGTAAAAAAAAAAAAAAAAAAAAAAAAAAAGGTGCTAGATTCACGAAAATCTATATAGTTCGTACGACGGTGACATATATTAAGTTTAAAAATTTTCAACTCAATCGAATAAGACGTTTAGACGCTATCGTACTTCAAAATATTTGGACCCATAGGCAATAAAATTATAAAAATAATTCTTTGTGTCCATGTAAAAAAAAAAAAATATATATATATATATTTACCAAAACCTATATAGTACGTATGACGGTGACCTATATTATGGGTATAAATCTACAGCTCAGGCGAATAAGGCGTTTAGACGCCATCGCATTTTAAATATTTTGGGCCCATAGGCCATAATGATAAAGAGTTTTTCTTTATGTCCCTGTTAATAATAATAATAATAACTATTTGTCCTATATTCACTAAAATCAATAGCGTTCGTTCTATAGTAATCTACAACATACGTAACAAATTTCCGCTCATTGTAACAAAACGTTTAGACGCTAACGTGTTCACTCACACACATACATACACACACACACGTACATACATCATCAACCTCAAACCGTACACAAACAAAAAAATATTAAAATTCTGATTTTTGACATGATTGCAACATTTTCATGCATATGTGTGTTCGGAAAATATAGATCCATATAGCAAATATTTTTCCGTAGGAGCTCCTACAGTATGTCCCAGATTTCCCGTATTCCTCCCAGCATGTTCCGTAGGAATGCAAAATGGCCGCCGCAGCAGGCTCCGTAGAAAGATCATCATTTCGTAGCACCTTCTTAGTTTTCGAGAACTAATTATTCCTAGAAATATCACATTAGATTTTTCTTCATATTTCCCAAAGATGTCGGTTCTTCTTTCAGGAAGAATATAGAAGGTTCACGATATCCCAGGGAGTGATGTAGGAAGACCATTGTTATATGGGGAGAACTGTAAAAAATATTTTTAAATCAAATTTATAATGTAACAAAAAAATGTAATCATTGCTAAAAAATAAATAAATAAAATAAAAAATTCAACTTTGTACACACATTACGTTTATTAAAGCTTTTCTTAATAATATTTATTTTATTTTATTTTATTATTATTATTATTTTAATTGCTGATAATCATGTGATTTTGTGGTATTTTTAGTTGTTCTTTTGTTGTTTTCATTTGCAACTCTTAAAAATAAACTCTTGAAAATAAAAACAAATATAATAATATTAACAATTAATTTCATTGCTGCAAATTTTAAAATTTAAAAAATATTTCCTCAAAGAATTGTTCATAGAAATAGTATAGCTAGTAATCTTATGCATATGAGTTAATTATAGTCTTTCTAAAACTTTAAATCGCAATGACAATGATATAATTATTATTATTATTTTTTTTTTTTTTAAGTTAGACAAATCTGATCTGGTTGGTGATAAGTAATTGCATATTAATGAGATTCTTTAAAAGATTCCCTTTATTAATATAACCCACTGACCTTTTAAATAATAATTATTGTTTCAAAGCAGACTTACATAAGATTTTCCTGGAGTAATTCGGGCCGCGGTAGCCCAGTCAGTAAAGCGCCGGTCTCGTAATTGGAAGATCGCGGGTTCGGTACTCGAGCCGGCCAAAGACCGTCGTGTACACTAATGGTGGCTGGTGCACGTAAAATCTGTCGTGGCTGCAATGTCCTCCATGTTACCATAAAAAATTATACCTCTGGGGGTAACCGAAGCGGGAGAGTCATCCCTTCCGTGGAGGATCAAAATTGCGATGGCATGTCTACGGACCATCTCTCGGGGTGAGTCCCAGACCGTCGCCAATTGCCCATTTACTTTACTTGGGGTTTTACGTCGCCAATTGGAAACTAGTGCGACGTAAAACCCAACCAACCAACCTAGAGTAATTCATGATTCCATGATTTGTTGGAAATAAATTGGAATTTTTTTAAAATAATTCCCAATGACTTAAATTTTTGACATAAATTTTATTTAATCAGATTTAAATTTAACCTCTAATTGCTATAAGGCACATCTTTAATCATTTATTCAATTTGTTATAGCTTTATATATAATGGAATATACGTGTGGAGCTATAATTATCATAAATAAAAAATAAATAAGAAATAAAAGCTGTTATTCTCTTCTCTACATAATTTCATTTTATTTTCATTCACAACACTTTTAGCTTTATCTGTAAAGTCTATTAGATTATGGAAATGTAGATAAAACTCATAATGGAATAAAAATGTAATTTTCTGTAGCATGTACATGGCATAAATCTGTTATCAGGATATTTTCCTTTTTCTGTTGTAAAAACAAAACACGTTAAATATGTGTTATGATTTCTTTAGTCACAAAGATAAGTAGTTTTGATAAACAAAAAGCTTTTATTTAAAAAATGCATTAAAAATCCTTAAATGCAGTTTTACAATCCATTTTGCAAATATTCCAAAGCGACTTTCGTGCTTTTCTATTACATTTTCTTCAATTAACATTTTAAATTGCATTTAACGTTTTGTTGACTAAAGAAAATATCATAGGTCTTTGATACTTCAATGAAAATAATCTTGTCTGTAATAATTTTTTATGTTAAAAAATAAAACCTTAAACACTTTATGACTTTTTATCACAAAATCTCGTTATGAATTTTTTCAAATAAAAGATATTTAAATTTTTTTAGTATATTAAATATGTTTAGTATATTTAGTATATTTTTATTATTTAGTAATATTTATTTTAAGAAATGCACTTTTACGGAGTTCAACAGATGGCTACGTGTTTATTATTATAATGGTTTTATACTTATTGGAATTTTAATAATCGTTAAAACTAAAATAGGTCTTGACATTTACATTTACTTTTAAACGTTTAGTACCACTATTTTAAATAAGTAGATTTAAAGTTATTTAGTCAAAGAAAATTATATAAAACATATCCCTTCACAAATAATGGTTCTAAATCTCCCATTAAAAACGGACGAATAGTCATCTATAAATTGCCAATTTCTCCCAAAAAATACTCTTCCAGAATTATATTTTATTTGTTAAATTTCACTGAAAAGTGCAATGGTAGTTTTAAATATTAATATTTACCAAGACAGGTATTTTTAATAATAATTGAGATTTTTTGGATAGTGTGAGATTGAAAAATTAAATTTAAAAAATCTGATGTGGGCACCACATGACTTCCTTATACACTTTTAGAAATATACATAATGTTAAAAAACATTGTCATTGGACCCAAAACAGTTGGCTAAAAATATTAAAAAAAAAAAAAAAAAAAAATGTTACTTGAGGGGACTCATTTTAAACTTGTGTCTTGGGGGGGGGGGGGGACTCATGTCAAAGTAGTGCCTTGGGGGCACTCATGTCAAAGTTGTAACTTGGGGGGACTCATGTCAAAGTTGGACCTTCGACTCATGTCAAAGTTGGGCCTGGGGGGACTCATGTCAAAGTTGTGCCTTGGGGGGACTCATGTGCTTTGGGGGGACCCATGCCAAAGTTGTGCTTTGGGGGGACTCATGTCAAAGTTGCGCCTTGTTGGGACTCATGTAAAAGTTGTGCCTTGGGGGGGACTCATGTCAAAGTTTTACCTTGGGGGGTGACTCATGTCAAAGTTGTGCCTTGGGGGTCTCTTGTCAATGTTGGGCCTGGGGGGGACTCATGTCAAAGTTGTGCCTTGGGGGGGACTCATGTCAAAGTTGTGCCTCGGGGGGGGGACTCATGTCATAGTTGTGCCTTGGGGGGACTCATGTCAATGTCATTTTGAAAAGATTTTGATTAAATTCTGGCGAAAGCAGAATTTAGTTTAGGACGGAGGACTATTAGTTTTTTTTTCTTCCCAATTTTAACATCGCTTTCAAATTATTCAATTATATTTTCGATAAATTTTAGATTTCGATAAATGTCCATCGAAAAATGATTTCGACAAATGTCCAACTTTCGAAAACGACAACGCAAAAATCGCTGTCTGAGACTAATAGGCCCTCAGTCCTAAAATTGAATTATCACTGTGTTCTGAGATTTACTGAAAGTTAGTTAAAAACTGATGCAAGATTTGTACTGGTAACGCTGCCGAAGACAGCAGGGACCCTTAACAGTTGGCTAAAAGTATTAAATGCATTTTCACCGTGTTCTGATCCAGTCTGAAAGTTTCAAATATCTAGCTAGTCGTGAAGTTAGTTAAATAAATTTTCTGTTGAATCACATAAACGCTGCTGAGGGCAGCAGGTATCGGAAACAGTTGGCTAAAAATATTTAAAAAATGCATTGTCAACGTGTTTTAAGCTTTTCTGAAAGTTTCAAATGCCTAGCTAGTCGGGAAGTCAGTTAAATTGCATGATTTCGCCAAACCGTTTTTGAGTTATTACCGTTTATTTATACATTATGGCCAAAAACTATGTATTTTTAAACACTATGAACCTAATTTTCCTAAATATCTCCAAAACGGAAAATCAAAAGTCCAAAAAGGGAGGTGCACAACTAGATGTTATAACAAACCTATGTACCAATTTGCAACTTTCTACGACCAACCGTTTTTGAGTTATGCGACTTACACACACACACACACAGACACACATACATACAGACGTCACGAAAAATCGTGTAAAGTCGCTTATATCTCTAAAACGAGAGCTCGTGTTAAGACGACACTTGCAGGTGTACAACTAGAAATCATGACATTCACACGTATAAATTGGCAAGATTCAGCGATCATTCGCTTTCGAGCAATGTGAAATACAAAATCCATTTCGCAAATCGGGATTACTATACTTCCTTATACTTTGTATAAGGAAGTAAAAACAGTTAATTTAATTTTGGTATTAAAGTGTATCTATAAAAATAATTTTACAAAAGAAATGTTCATAATGTCCATTGCCACGTTAGAAATTTCTGAAAATATTGTTTAAATACCAGTGAAGATATAACGACAGCACATTTTAATTTCAAGTTTTTAATATCGTTTGAATTAATGTACCCAATTAGGAAAAGGGATGCTGGAAATAAAGAATTACATGCATATGCCATGGGAACCATGTACAGTAGATATCCTAAAAATAAATGGCTCCATGTTTATACGGACGGTTCTGGACTGTCTCTAGAAGAGAATGCAGGTGCTGGAATTTATTCGGAACTTTTTGCCTTTTATGCTTCCCTCAGAAAATATGCAACACATTTCGATGGGGAGGTAGAAGCTATCAATATTGCTACAAAACAATAAGAGAAAAAGATTTCGAAAAAGCTGTTATTTTGTCAGATTCTATCTCTGCTATTCAAACATTAACTTCCTTTAAAACCCCATATTCTAGAAGAAATGACAACTGTAGGAAAAACTTTAACCAATTGAAAGATAAGGGAAAGGAAGTAGAACTACAATGGATCCCAGCCCATTGTGGGATTCACGGGAATGAAGCGATTGACCAACTATCCAAAAAAAGAACTAAAATTATACAAATAACTATGTGCGAAATATCTTTCAAATCAATATCAAGACCATCAAAAGAAAAATGGATTTTGAATATGGAAGGAGAAATTTAAGTGAATTTGAAAATAAAGAGTGGAAAAATGCAATTTCTCATATTCCTTCAACGCGAAGAAGAACAAGTGTTGCTGTATTTAGACGTGCAACAGGACATGACTCTTTGCCCAATTATCTGTTCAGATTTGGAATCCTCGAAAGTCCAAACTGCTTCATTTGGGGAGATGATGTAGTTTTTCATGCACAGCACTTAATGCTGTGCTCTGCATTATCAAATAGATGTACTGCTGTCAGATATTGGGAAGCCAGAGAACTAATGAGGACGGTAAACATCGTCCTAATTGATGTTTTCCGTTTACAGTTGACTTTTGTTGTATTACCAAAGCTTCTATATGCCACCCTTGTTTTGTTTATTGTTCTATTGTTTTGGTGGCATGTAATAGTGTGTAGACATATGTCTAAGAACTATTGCTTTAATTAATATATATATATATATAACACACAAAAAAAAAACTATTTAAGGTTTAAAAAATGGCAGATGGGTGGGCAGATGTTTGATTAAGGAGGATGGGTGGTGTTGTTTGGCTGGTTGTTTGGGAGAGTTTGCTGTTCAATTAAAATAAAAGAATGAAGAAGAAGGGATTATTGCTATTGCAAGTTACATTCTTCTTATTTTTTTCTGGTTTATATTATGAAGTATGAACACTTTTTACTTCCTTATACAAAGTATAAGGAAGTACAGTAATCCCGATTTGCGAAATGGATTTTTTATTTCACATTGCTCGAAAACGAATGATCGCTGAATGTTGCCAATTTATACGTGTGACTGTCATGATGTCTAGTTGTACACCTGCAAGTGTCGTCTTAACACGAGCTCTCGTTTTAGAGATATAAGGGACTTTACACGATTTTACGTGACGTCTGTATGTATGTTTGTCTGTGTGTATGTCGCATAACTCAAAAACGGTTGGACGTAGAAGATTGCGAATTGGTACATAGGTTTGTTATAACATCTAGTTGTGCACCTCCCTTTTTGGACTTTGTATGATTTACCGTTTTGGAGATATTTAGGAAAACTAGGTTCATAATGATCAAAAATACATAGGTTTTGGCCATAATGTATGAAAAAACGGTAATAACTTAAAAACGGTTTGGACAAATCTCGCAATTTATTTGACTTCCCGACTAGCTAGACATTTAAAACTTTCAGACTAGATCAGAACACGGTGAAAATGCATTTTTTTAATACTTTTAGTCAACTCTTTAGGGTCCCTGCTGCCTTCGGCAACGTTACCAGTACAAATCTTGCAATCGATTTTTAGCTAACTTCCCGACTAGCTAGACATTTAAAAATTCCGGAAAAACTCAGAACACGAAGACAAGGCATTTTTTAAATATTTTTAGCCAATTGTTTCGGGTCACTGCTGCCTTCAGCAGCGTTTATATGGTTCAACAGAAAATTTATTTAACTAACTTCCCGACTAGCTAGACATTTGAAACTTTCAGAATAGTTCAGAACACTGTGAAAATGCATCTTTTTAATACTTTTAGCCAACTGTTTCAGGTCCCTGCTGCCTTCGGCAGCGTTTATATGGTTTAAAAGAAAATTTATTTAACTAACTTCCCGACAAACTAGACATTTGAAACTTTCAAAATAGTTCAGAACACGGTAAGAATGCATTTTTTAATACTTTTAGCCAATTTTTTCGGGTCCCTGCTGCCTTCGTCAGCGTTAACAGTACAAATCTTGCAATCGGTTTTTAATTAATTTTCAGAAAAGCTCAGAATGTATCAAAAACGGTAATAACTTAAAAACGGTTTGGACAAATCTTGCAATTTAATTGACTTCACGACTAGCTAGACATTTGAAACTTTCAGAAAAGCTCAGAACACGTTGACAATGCATTTTTTAAATATTTTTAGCCAACTGTTTCCGATACCTGCTGCCTTCAGCAGCATTTATGTGATTCAACAGAAAATTTATTTAGGTAACTTCCCGATTAGCTAGACATTTGAAACTTTCAGACTAGATCAGAACACGGTGAAAATGCATTTTTTTAATACTTTAAGTCAACTCTTTAGGGTCCCTGCTGCCTTCGGCAGCGTTACCAGTACAAATCTTGCAATCGATTTTTAACTAACTTCCCGACTAGCTAGACATTTAAAACTTCCGGAAAAGCTCAGAACACGGAGACAATGCATTTTTTAAATATTTTTAGCCAATTGTTTCGGGTCACTGCTGCCTTCGGCAGCGTTTATATGGTTCAACAGACAATTTATTTAACTAACTTCCCGACTAGCTAGACATTTGAAACTTTCAGAATAGTTCAGAACATGGTGAAAATGCATCTTTTTAGTACTTTTAGCCAACTGTTACAGGTCTCTGCTGCCTTCGGCAGCGTTTATATGGTTTAACAGAAAATTTATTTAACTAACTTCCCGACTAGCTAGACATTTGAAACTTTCAAAATAGTTCAGAACACGGTGAAAATGCATTTTTTAATTTAGCCAATTTTTTCGGGTCCCTGCTGCCTTCGTCAACGTTACCAGTACAAATCTTGCAATCGGTTTTTAACTAATTTTCAGAAAAGCTCAGAAGACGGTGATAATTCATTTTTTAAAAATATTTTTTAGCCAATTGTTTCGGGTCCAGTGTCAATGTTTTTTAACACTATGTATATTTCTGAAAGTGTATAAGGAAGTCGTGTGGTGCCCACAGCAGATTTTTTCATTAAATTTAATTGAGTGCATTTGACTATTAATGGCTTCCCATGTTTAGATTGAACAATAAATCCAATTTAATAACAATAATAATAATAATATTTAAAAGAATAAACACATTTAAAATACAATTTTTATTAAAATCACAATCAAATGTGGAAGAAAATCATATTTATTGAAATTTTATTTTTCCGACTGAGTGAAAATAATGCCTGGACCGGGACTCGAACCCCGGATCTTTGACTTACAAGGTCAAGGCTCTACCAATTGAGCTATCCAGGCCGACATCCCGGTCCAGGCATTATTTTCAGATGTCGGCCTGGATAGCTCAATTGGTAGAGCCTTGACCTTGTAAGTCAAAGATCCAGGGTTCGAGTCCCGGTCCAGGCATTATTTTCACTCAGTCGGAAAAATAAAAGTCCACATTTGAAATAATAAGTTTAATAATTGAAGACTGCCTTGTATTGCTTAATCTTACATGTGTGCTTTTTGGGGTTATTGCTTGTGATTGAGTCTTTTTACAACTTAAACTAAATTTAAGATTAATTATTTTAGGTTTAACATTATTAAGGTCAACTAATTTAGTTTAATTATTTTTGGTTTAACATTATCAAGATCCACTAATTAAATACTAATTATTTAAATGGTGCCACATATTCTCTCAAATCATGAACTTAAAACTTCTTAAAAATATACACCTTAATGCAATGGTTTGTTTGAACCTGAATTAATTTAATTGACTTATTGTTTATCTAGCTAAACGCAAGATGGCGCTTGCTCACAGCTGCCTTAAAGTTCTTCCATCATTATTTTCCTTTCTATGAAAATTTATTGTTCAATGATTTACGTTCAATTTAAATAACTTAAATTAGAATTTAACTCGCTTAGTAAATAATTACTCAGTGAATTTTATCGTTAATGAAAATGCTCAGACATTAATTATTTATCAATTAATCATTATTTGTAATGCTTTTATTTTTAATTTCTTTAATTTGTTGGCATTTTCCTATTCTCCAGTGTGTGTAAAAGTTTTACATGGGGCTACTCTGCTTTTTTCTAGTTTTCTCTCTGGATTCCTTGACGATTTGATTTAATAAATTATTTAATTTCTTAAAAGGGTTTTGTTGCCTCGATCGGGGATGAAACAATATAAAATGCTATGATTAGCTATATTGTTTTACAAAATCGACAGCGTTATGAAGTACATGCCCCATGATGAGATTACACTTCAAATTTTAAGCATTTTTATCCAATTATTATTTCTGTGGTCCTTTATTTACTGTCTCCGTCATTATGTTTAATGGTCCTTGTATTATTATTATTATTCATATCGGCGTAAGTAATTTAAATTGCTTTTGTCTCTTATTGGTTCTTAATCTGTATCGCAACATTTTTGTGTCAGTCTGACCTATACGTTACAATCAGTTCTATTTTTGTTGTGTTGGTAGTGTTTTGTATCTATTAATTGCTAAATTTTAAGGTTAAATTTTATTATGATAGCTATCATATATATATATATATATATATATATATATATATATATATATATATATATATATATACTAGCTGTTACTCGCGACTTCGTTCACGGGGAAATTTTGATGTGTTATGTGTGGGAACTGACGGTTTGATCATAATATGTAATGTAATGAAACCTTATTATTGTGGTGCTGTGCAAAACAGAGTCTGATAAAGTGTACTCAAAAAAATTTGTAACTCATTGAAAGATCTACGGGGAAAATATACAATTTATTTTTATTCTAATACCGATCTGTATACAAAATTAAATGACTTATTATTTTCCGTCAGCACATGCAAGTTCTGGGCACTTGAAACACGTGAACAACCAACATATAATTGACCGTGTGAGAAGCATGGAGTTCCTAAATTAATGCCTGTCACTTTTAAGGTTTGGCCCTGGAATTTGTTGATCGTCATTGTAAAAGCCAATTTCAATGGAAATTGCAATATCTTGATATGAAAGAAGTTGTTGGGAATAATAGGTATGCGGGGAATCCAAACGCTGTCTCCTTTAGCAGTTCCTTTAATAATGGTACTTTTTATAATATTAATACCCAGCTCTGTGATACGAAGCTCTGTGCTATTGTACAGTCTGGGTGCATCAAAGTTATGCATCAGAATAGCTGGAACGCCAACTTTAAGCTCCAACATATGGGACGGTACTCCCATTAACTCCAGAAAGTTGAGAAATTCAACGAGGTAGGCAGCACGGGGTAGCAGTTATTCAACGGGGTAGCAGTTCTTTTGTGGTTATATATACTTCATGTTTAGTTAATAATAGTTGGTATATAGAAAAATAAATAAACTATTTAATATGTAAACTTGATCATGGTACAGCCTTAATGCCATTGGCGTCTTTTGAATTTTTGTTACTGTTTTAGACCAAAATATAATTTATGCGATTATTGTTCCTATACGCAAGCGAAAAGTGACGTCACAGACCGTCCGTGGATACAAGAAAATGATTTCCTATGTTAATATATATCAGAAAATATAGTTTACTATATCATAAAATGTTTTAATCGTCACTGATATGCCCTGTAACCCAATGTATAACTACACAATACTAACTAATATACTGTCATTCTGTGTAATCCCGAATTCGATCAGCCGAAAAATAAAAAAATTAAATTAGCTTGCAGCAAAATCAATTCCTCATTTCACAGATGTGTTAAAAGGGAAATTATTAAAATTAGTTTGTTTAGTGATCTCTACCAATTAAAATTTATATAATTCACGAATGGCTGTAAAAATAAGGTTTTAAACTTCACGTTGTCCGCTTTCCACACTCACATTGTGGCATTAATAACATTGCGTACATTAGGGTTGATTGGTAAGCAGAAATTCAAAATGTAAACCGAAAAAATGCTATGAGACAATAAATAACAACGACAAATAAACAGAACGACGAATAACACAGAAGAGACAATAAAAAAATAAAAAAAAGGGTTTCTTGGAGGCAATCAAAATGTAATTATGTACAAACCTTGGACTGAAATATTGGGAATAAATTAATATTATTAGAGATATGTGCGAATGTCAGAAAATTAATTTTGTTAAAGAACACTGATGAAAGTGGAACTGAATATAGTATTGAAGATATGTTTTTCAGACTTCAGAAAATTAAACTACAGTTTCAGAAGCTGAGGAGAATAACATTTAAAAGTATATTTAAATTAGGAAACATTTATTTGATATGGATAATACATTTACTTACTTATATTTATTTAAATAAACCTAGCAGCGTAGCTTGGCCTCAGTGACTGCAGACGGGCAAATGTTTCACACAAAAAGTTTTTATCACAAAAATGATCGAAGAAAAATCTTTTAGTAATAATTTCACAGGGCAGATCATCTAATTTCTCCTAAAATTATTTGCCAATTTTATATATATATATGCACAAAACGAAACATATATTGCTCGAAAAACGAAAGAAATTATTATTAAATATATATTTATATATATTGCGTGCATTACAACGAGCTTATATGTTAGGGTTCGACCATTAACGTCTAAAACAGCCCAACTAAAATTACAAGGAAATTCATCTTATGTACCATGTTGCATCTAAATAAAACAGTGTAAAAAAAAATATTACTTTGAGAGGAACTTCGAGAAAATTCATCTTATGTACCATGTTGCGTCTAAACGTGACAGTGTAAAAAAAAATTATTAATGCTAATTTCACAATACTCTGTTGAAAACAGCCATATACACATATGCATAATATAGGAAATTTTTGATACATTTTGTGTAAAATAAATAGAATAAAAATATTCTTTAAAGAAATTGTAGATAAAAAAGCACTCGAATTTCTTAAATTTTTAAGACCCTGTGCACAAATGAGTAGTGCTGTTTACCCCATTTTAATTAAAACAAATAAAAATAAAATAAAATACCACAATAAAACTTTTAAAAAGTTTATCATTCTCAATATATCGTTGCATTTTGTTTTGTAAGAAAGAAAAGAAATATTTGTTCCATAAATATTCAAATCTTAAAAAAAAAAAAAAAAAAAAAAAAAAAATCGGTATAAGAAACAAAGACAAAATATCGATTTTCTAAATTTAAATATGTTTTCTAAAAATGTGCAAAAAAGAACACAATTGATAAGAACTCAATACATTCTCCATTCTCCTTCTTTCATCCATACTTTAACAAAATCGCAGCAGATCCAGCGCATGCGCAATAGCGTTCATTCGAATCTAATCGAAAAACAAACAGTATATATATATATATATATATATATATATATATATATATATATATATATATATACTGTAAATTAGTAAATATAATATATGCATATATCTATATACTAATTTGTTACTTATAGTTTTTTCTCATAATGGGAATGATTTAAAATACCATGTTAGATACTTTTTTCAAACCATTGAAATGCATTTTCTTCAAACAGATTACTTCATTTTTTTTTTTTTTTTTTTTTTTGCCAGGTATAAAGGAGAAAAAAATAATCTTCAAAAGAACTCTTTTAGCTAACTCATCAGAAAAAAAAAAGAAAAAAACTATTGGTCCGTTAAAACAATATAAATCTATTGTTTTAGTATACCACTTGATAATTGCATTGAAAAGAGATTGTATACTTTTCTTTTCTTTATCTTTCTTTTGTTTTATTTAAGAATAGCAATCGATAGAATTCCTTTTTTGTCTTATCAGTTTAACTTTTTTTATTTTTGAGTTTGTGATTTTTTTTTTTTTTTTTTTTTTTTTTTATCAGAATAATTGCTTCCATAATATAAACCAATATATATATGCTTATGTTTCTGTAAAGTTTCTAATTATTTTTAAATATATAATAATAATTTTAAAAAAAAATCTTTTAAAATATCATTTTTTTTTTCGTGAAATATATTTCAAGTACATTCCAAGAACACTCGCATCTTTGCATTATTTTTATCACAATGCATCAGATAGAAATTAAAAATATTTTGCTTTAATTTTTGCGAATATAGTTATCTTTTCTAAAACCATTAAAATATAATTTAAAATGGCGGGTTTAATTCATTCTCTGTACTTAGAAAAAAGTGATTAGATTCTTGAAAATTTTCGACTACTGGCTTTTCAAGAATTTACAAGAGTGGATATGTCTTGAAAACAGTTAAATTTTTTTTAGAAATTGTCCATTTATCTATCAGTGTGAGTGTGTTGGGAAAATTTTATGAAAGCTTGAATTCTGTGTCACCTAATAATGGACGGTATTTTACCAAATAAGGTAGGGGAGGCAAAGGTGTCCATACTTAAGCTTTCAGGATTTTTTATAATTTTCTGGTTAAGTGTATGTGATTGAATTTTATTTTGTGAAATGCTACATTTACCTGTTACACATATCAACTATAATTTTCTTTATGAAATTTAATTTAGTAATTTTTATTATACAATTTCAAAATTACAGCATGTGGTCCACTTCAGGAGCATAGTGTTCCAAAGATGGTCCATACATTAAAGGAACTTTTAAAATGTAAAAAGAAAATACATGGTAAGCTATTTTGGCATCCAGAAGTATTCAATTAAAAGGAAATTACAAGGGAAAAAAAATCGCAATAAACGTTTGTCAACTAATACCTTTTTAAACAGATTCAATGTAAAAAGTGCAGATTAAAGTTTCAATTTTTTTTTAGTAAGTCCCCGACACACTTCATGTACATATTGCAAGCATTCATTACGGAGTTGCATATCCATTATTTTATCCTTCTCACATAAAGAGCAAAAATAGTTTAGTTTTGGCTGTACTCAAGATGCGCGAAAACTCGGGCCAACTTGAGAATAAGCATATGGTTGCCATTTGCAGGATATTATACTATTAACCTGATAAATTTATTAGAAAGAAATTTAATGTGGGTAAAGAGAAAGAAATATGCTTTCAGAAAACGTATCATAATTTAAAGTTATAAGAATTTAGACACATATAGATTAATGAATCTTCTTACTTGGAAATTAGAACGTTCACTCCTCTAAAGTGAAACCACTACATACAATGACGTTCGATCAAGATAATCTCTTCAAATTCAGTCATACTCCCTAGAGATACACGATTTACAATGAAGTAGCGCCATCTTGTGATTGAAAATTAAATTAAACCTGTATTAGGGAGATGGATATTTACCTTAGGAACACTGGTCACCTTTGGCTCATCTACCTTATGATATTTGATTGGACTTTGGCATAAATTGATGCTGTTTCGATTTTTCATAGATCACAAACAGGCGGCACTGCTATATTGCGATATCCCCTGTTTGAGGGAACGTTAATACAATTTAGGGTATATCGGTCGACAGGAGGAGCTGTTATACTCAATTTAATACCTTATAAGGAAAGACAATGACACAACTTCTATGACAGTGCATTAAGCATGGCATGTGTTATGAATATTATGTAAAACGACACTGATTAAATTAAGGTGCAAATTGAACGACAAGTAGTGCTGCTGTGCTGGAAAAATTCCCATTTACCGAAAAGCAGTATTTTAGTTTCTATGCTATATAAATACACCAAACTTAGTATGTGAAATGTATATATAAAAAATTATGCTAATTCAGTTTGGGAGTACATTTGTGAACAGGTAGCACATCTGTAACTTTCTGCTATCTGTAACTTTCTGCTATCTGTAACTTTCTGCTATCTGTAACTTTCTTTCTCAGTATCTGTTTTTGAAAATTACATAAAATTGCATATATTAGAAGCTATGTTTAATATATTTTTGTGCATTTTAACTGTTAAGTATTGATGTAGAAAGACGTTTATTATAGCAGCAGCACATTTATATAATTTTATTTTCGAGTAAAATGCTTCAGAAAGGATTGTTCCATTATAGATATTAATTTAAAAGTACTAAAAGTTATGTGGGATTCAATGTGTATAGAGAGATTAGTTCATATCTAACTAATACTGACGTTTATTAAATAGCAAAAAGGGAAAATTATATACAATGAGTGCATTAGATTAGCTTTAAATGATATTTCTCAGAATCTCAGAATATTCAGAAATATAACAGGTGATCTTTCTTTTTCCAGAAGGGCTTTCTCTCGTTGAACTGGCGGAGATTTCTCTAGTCTTACTGGTAATTATTGAGGCGAGCTATCACCTGCTCATTGAGATCAGTTAACTCGGCAAATACCGTGACATCGTATGAAAAATTCTCTCTTGGATGTCGGATAATCACAAGAGTTTATTGAGTGTTCGAATGAGTTTTTGCGTTGTCCTAGTTCTATTCGATGGGCAACTGACGACCGAATAAGGACAGAGAAGTGTCGGAGAAACACCGGTTAGTTCACACTTGGCCATCGACAGCGATGTGCCTGTTGATCTGAAAAAACAACACAAAACAAAGCATAACAGAAGGAATTATTTCCACTTGCGCGATTCTCATTTGTGTGACGGGGTAAACAATTCCCGTTTGCGCGACCTGAAATTGCAGGACCCGTCATGCATTTGGTTTCTTCATATTTTTTCTTGATAGTCTGAGAACGCCCGTAACTCGGCCGCAGCAATCACTACCACGGACGTAAAAAACAAAAAAGCATCACTGGGCACCTCTACCTTGCTGTGCATGAATCTGAGAACGTCCGAAACTCGATTCCACGGCAATCACTACCATTCAAGTTAAAGAAAAAAAAAGACAACACTGGGCATCCCTACTTTGCTCTGCAGGAATCTGAGTGCGCACGTAATTCGGTTCCGCGGCAATCGCTACTACGCATGTAAACACCAATAAACATCACTGGACACCCCTACCTCACTGTGCATGAATCTAAAAGCGCTGGTAACTGGTTTTGGCAGCAATCAGTACTATACACGTATATACGCTTCGTTCACATGAAAACCAGAAAAAGGAAAAAAAAATCACTGGTCACCACTACCTCGCTATTTATAATCTCAGAACGCATGTAACTCGTACTATTCTAGTGTTTTTACTTTGTTCGCGCAAATGGGAAGAAAAATCGCTCAAATGGGAATTTTTCACCACTTCGCTCAAATGGGAAGACACCAACAGAAGAAACAAACAACAACAATAACAAAAACAAAAACAAAGCCAAAGAATGATGAATAGAAAAAAGCAATCTAGAGAAAAAAAAAAAAACTTTTTTGTGAGAGGGAAAAAATAACAAAATAAATAGAAAAATTAATTAAAGAAAAAAGGAAAATGGGAAAACAATTAGAAAAGAAACAGAAAATTTAAATATGCGAAAATTTAAATAGAATTTCTCAGCATCATGTGATCGAAATTCTCCTCAACAGGGATATCAGGTGGTCGTCCAAAAGAGAAGACTAGCTTTATTACATCTGATATAAATTTTGAAGAATCAGCAGAAGTGTTCAATATCCGAGGAATCGCACTAAGTATCAATTACAAGTTCTATAAGACATCTCGGTGGCCTATTTTAAACGGAATAAAGTTTTTATCAACAAGTATAAATCGAGGCTTTATGGAATGAATATTCGAAGAACGAGTCAGATTAATAACACTTTTTCTGAATTCGCAAGATTAATCACAGGCATGGAAGGTTTCGCAATAACATTAGCAGGAAGTTATCAAAAATGCACAAAATGTTTGGATTTTATGCGCTGAATCATTTATTCTTTTTTATTCACACTTTTGTTAGGAAAACTGGACGACTGAGACATTTTAGAACTTTTAGGATTTTTTTCAGCTGAAATTTGTCTTGAGATGCATTAAGTTTCACAGTAAAAATATTCTACTACGTTCCGTTTCAGAAAAAGCAACTAGTTGCCTTTTCTAGACCAGATCAATCCGTTTAAAATTTGATTTAGAATACCATTCGTTTCAGATATGCTGCGAAATGAACCTTCTTGATCATGGAAGATTTCCCAAATGATATCGTTCATTTTCACAAAGATGGTTTCTGTTCAAATCTAAAATAAGTCATGTTGTAAATGAAAACATTTGTTTTGGAAATGAATCGACCCGTTTTAGAAAAATCATCTAGTTGCGATTTCCAAAACGGAACGTAGTAGTTTTTATTTATTTATTTATTTATTTTTTACAGTGTAAAGGTATACTTTATTTTTCGTTGAAACAAATTTCAGTGCTCTTTGTAACACGAATACTATATTTTTCAAAACATTATTATTATTATTATTATTGTAAAAATCTCACTTTATTTATTTATTTTTATTTTATTTTATTTTATTTATTTATTTATTTATTTTATTTTACTTTTATTTATTTATTTATACATATAATATATATATATATTTTTTTTGGACAGATTTTTTTCTACAAAACTACTTGACTCGGTAACTGATTTTAAAATTTTTATAGTTAGTATAACTATCAGAGGAGCACAGTGACTTGTGCTAGGGGATGGGTTTTTCCATGATTTTTACTTTGCAATGGTGGATAATTAGAATGAACATTAAAGGGACAAGTTTTCATATAAGTTGTGTGATTAAATCAGACATGTGGACTTTCTTCATTATACCAAGAAATAAAGGACAGGAAAGGTGCATCGGGTCAGCAGATAGGATATGAGTGCAGCGTTAATGAAAAATCCAACATGTGAAACAGTTAATGTATGATTGAAATTATAGGGTTCGAATCAGTTTGGTGGAAATATGGACAAACAGATTGCATTCCAATTTTCTTTGAGGCACTTCGAAATTTTGTGGCAAATTTTCTGGCAGAAAAACCAACATATTTCTTTGAAATTACAATTAGAAACATAGTGATTTCTGTAACGACAGTGGTATGCATCGAATATTATCATTAAAGGGTGCAGATAAATTGTTGTGGGTGAGTGCTCGTGAATTTGCTTTATTATATAATTTTTCAAAAATGGTCAATTTTTATTTTAACTCTTTAAAATTGTCATAATCATATAGAAGTATATTCTTAGGGAAGTTCGGCAACCACTGTGTAATATATTGGCAAACGGTTTTCTCATCATTTTTAGCTTTACTAGCAATTTCTCGCATCTTTAACAAATACTCATTGCAATCCTCATTTCTACGTGAATGTCGGCCCTATGAAAGTTTATGTACTATGACTCTCTAAATTTGTCCATTAAAAACGATTTCGAAGTTTATGAATTGAATTTATCGCTAATTTCATTTAGAAAAGAAATTTTTGCTATAGAATTACTTATCCGAACATTTAATAAATGGGCATCAGGAAATTTTCAACTATCTTATTAAGTACGTTATCAAAATGTTGGATGTCTGGCTAATTTCAAGGCCAGTTATATACGGTAAGCTAGAAGGAACGTGGAATCCTACCACGTATTCGCGCGATATTCGAATAAATTTATGGAAAACTTGGATTGGGCTGGTCGAGAACCGTTACTTAAAATTGATACCTCAAATTTAACATCACAGAAAGCAGAATCTGTGGTACAAACCTATACTGGAAATCTTCAGCCATTCTTTATTCATGGAAATAAAAATTTATCTAATATATTTAAACATATATCGCATTATTAATCTTTCAATGTTCACGAAATTCTAGAGTTGGAAGACGTAGAATAGCTGTTATTCATATATATATATATATATATAAATCTATTACAAATGAAGTGTACTGATTTGCATTCGCTCTGAAAAAATAATTATAGCGATACTGACAAATTTTTGTAAACGAAATTGAATGTAACAAATTTTAGAATTTGCTTTTATTAAACATGTATAATTATTAATTGTGTACAACGTTATTAATATATACAATAAATTATTAATATTTTGTAAGTATTCCAAAGTACTTTCTAATATTTAAATCTGCTCCACTTCCTAAAATTTCTTTTCAATTATTTCTTACAATTTTGCGTTGAGGTTGAGCTTGCAAATTATCCGTAACTTTTTTTATCCGATAAATGACATAAGTTATGTTATTACCGTTTGCTTTATTTAGCCTTTGAGTTTTAAGATCGTAAGTATTGAAATTGGAATTAAAGTTATGCAATTAAACACTTGAAATTAAAGGACAAATTATTATGTTAATTATTTAGTAAAAAAAAAAAAAAAAAATATTCAGATTAAAATCTCAAACATTAATAAGAAATTCATAAGAAAAAGTATTTTAATTAATTTCTGTATAAATTTGTATTGAATAAGCAATCAAAAGTCACAATTAATTTTAATCAAGCTATTAAAATGAATAAATAGAGGAATATATTGGCCTAACTTCAAAAAGCATTGATTTAATTACAGCCTTTTTTAAAGTAAATTATTGTTAACTAAGCTTCATTGGGCCTGTCTAATTGTTACCTATAAGTTTGTTATATATTTTGGAATATAATTTAAATTCTGTGGTGAATTATTTAATAATTTATGTGTTGATAATAAATGTGTTTTTTTTTTCACCTTGTGCGTAGGATACCTCTGAAGCTATATAATATTTTCTCTTGAAATTTTCACAAATTACGTAACTTATCAGATCCTTCACACTGAAACTACATTTGCTCAAATTTAGGTTTTTTTTTATATACAAAGTTAAAAGATCATTTATTTTTTAATGAAATCTGAAGTATCACCTGTATGAAAAATAGTGGGGGGGGGGATACAAATTTAGGTTCAGTTTGAATGATCGGATATGTTACATAATCTGTGAAAATTTCAAGAAAAAATATTAAATAGTTTCAGAGATACCTTGCGCGCAAGGTGAAAAAAACATATTATTAACACATAAATTATTAAATAATTCTCCACAGAATTTAAATTATATTCCAAAATACATAATACATTTATAAAGTAACAATTAGACATGCCCAATGAAGATTAGTCAGCAATAATATACTTTAAAAAAAACTATAATTAAATTGATGTTTTTGAAGTTCTAAGGGTCGTATGTTCCCTTTATTTCAATAATAAAGTACAGTAAAAATATAAGTTTTTATGTAAAACTAGTTAGCTTTATTCTTTAACATACTCCTGACTTTCATTTAAAATGTGCAAAAAAAAAAGCACAACGTTTCAGTTACTAAACGAAATACTTATAAAAGTGAATATAAAAATTGAAACAACTACACAAAGCAATTACGTAGTTTACTGCAAGAAATTCAATTACTTTCAACTGAAAGCGTACTTTTATTGCTTAAATTTTTTTTGTATTTTTTCAGACATGAAAAAGACTTAATTTTTTTTTTCTTGGGTATCTAAGAAATAAAAACCACAGATTCTTTAAAGAAATTACTAATCTGGTAATTTCTTCTTTTATTCGATTGATGTATTGAGAGAAAATTTCTGTTATACTCAGCGTTTCCTTACCTTTTTTCTTTTTTTAGGTAAAAATGAGAAACAGTCATTTGGTCTTGTTAAATTTATTTGTCCTTTTTACAGGAAGGACCTTTAAAGTTTTGGCTTAGAAAGTTTTTTTTTTCTTTTTTTTTTAACAAAAATAATAACGTATGTATATATATACGTAATATAAATGTTGTGAAAAATACTTGTTCAAACAGATTCGGAATTTCTTTTTATATATTTTAGCATATTTGTTTTTAAGAGGTATTATAATGACTTAATAAATTTAATAAATTAAAATGTTTAAGAAAATTATTGAGCTGTCTATCAGAAATCACCATAGTATATATTACGAGGTTTTCACCTATGTTTTCAACAAATATCATGGTGAAATTAGTAAATGTTGGATAACTTAAAAAAAATTAAATAGTTACAAAAATATTATTTAATCCTACGGAAACTTTTTTAACATAATTACGTGTTTTGAAAAGAATTCATATTAAATTCATAAAACTTTATGTTAGTCTTTTCGTCTAAATAACTCAAAAATATTTCCTTAAATAAAAATTTAAGTAAAAAAAAAAAAAAAAAAAAAAAAAACATTTTTTAACAGTAGAAGCTTTTTATTGTGAAGCCCTGAAAAGCATAAAATGAAAATTTATTCTTGCAAAAATATGCTATAAATAATTGAAAGTTTCAACACTAAGAAAATTTTAAAGAAATATATAGATATTTCACTTTTGCGAGAGATGAAAATTTTTAAATTTTCAAAATAATTTAAAAAGATATTGAGAGCAATATCCTTAGTTATTAGTTTTTACATAAGTATTTGTTAAGCCATAAATTTAAAAGGTCTCGAAAGCTTTTTAAAACATTTTAAATATTTAAAAATTTTCATCTCTGGCAAAAGTGAAACATATATTTTTTTCCCTAAAAATTTCTTAGTGTTGAAACTTTCATTTATTTATAGCATATTTTTGCAAGAATAAATTTTTATTTTACTCTTTTCAGAGCTCTACAATAAAAAGTTTCTACTGTTAAAAAATGCTTTTTTTTTTTTTTTTTACTTAAATTTTTATTTTCTGCTTTTTAGTTATAAAAAAGCTTTTCTTTTATCAGTTGACTCCTTTTCTATAAATTATCTGAAAAAAATCACACATCGGCTCTTGGAGAATAGAACCCAGGACACGCTCTCACTCAAAATCAAAGAATAATAAAGAAAATTCATAGAACATGCTAAACGTTTCCAACAAATACTTATACAAAAAATAATATTGTTCTCGAATGCTTTTAAAGAATTTTGAATGTTTAAAATTTTTCATCTTTTGCAAAGTGAAATATTTATATTCTTCTCTACATATTTATATTTTTGTTTCAACAATTTTCTTATTGTTCAAACTTTTATTTATTTATATATTTATTTATTTATTTATTTTTGTAGCATGTCCTTACAAGAATATTTTTTTAATGCTTTTTAGGGCTACACAATAAGAACACAAAGTTTTTATTTTTATATAACACTTTTATTTTGTGCATTTTAGTATCTAAAATAAGCTTCTTAAAGTAATAATAATAATAATAATAATAATCAAAAGTTTTTAGGACTGTGTGTAGACAAAGAATGATCTTTACTTTATCATTCGACAGTTTTCGTGTAATTATCTGCAATATAACGCATCGGCCTTCGAGGATCGAACTTAGAACCATCACGTTATCAACATGACGCTCAATTCAATTCAGCTTATAAGCGACAAAAAAAGGTGCTAACATTTACTTTAAAGTGGAGGCGTTTTGTCTTTCAGTGTGACAAAAAGCTTAAAAAAAACATATATTTTTTTACGTATTTTTTAATTAAAAGTTTTTATTTTGTGCTTTTTTAGTATCTAAAATGTTTTGTGTTTTTACTATCTAAAAGAAAAAAAACTTCTTAAAAAGCTCTTCAAAAGTTCTAAAGATAATGTGTTGTCAACGAAAATGTTTCTTTTATCATTTAACACATTTTATACTGATTATCTCCCAAAATTAACACGCTGGACCTTTGGGGATCGAACTCTTGACCAACTAACGTCACGCTCTAACCAACTAAGCTATGGAGCGACAAACTGAACAGTTTATATTTACTCTAAAATGAGGCGCCTTGTTTATTAGTATGGCACGAAGACACAATGACAAAGTCAATTTCATATTAAAAAAAATCTGGAGTGACTCCACTCGACTTTCCGAACATTGAGTAATTAACAGTTTTGTAGATAAAGTAAAGAAAGAGGAGTTGTTAAACAAACAAAAGGGAGAAAACCATAATAGAGTATTTGAGTGTTTTTCTCCATATATTACACGATGTTTTATTTAACGCTACTGATCTTTGAGCCCATAGATCATAATGATAAAGAATTTTTCGTTGTGTCCCTGTAAAAACCTATAAATGCTAGATTCACCAAAATGCTTATAGTTAGTGCAACAGTGATTTATAATATTCATATAAATTTTCAGCTCAATTGAATAAGGCGTTTAGATGCTATCGCACTTTTAAAAATTTGGCCCTATAGGCCATAGTGATAAAGAGTTTTTCTTTGTGTCCCTGTAAAAAAACTGTAAGTGCTAGATTCACCAAAATCTATACAGTGTGTGCAACTGTGATCTATAACATGTGTACAAATTTTTGGTTTATATTAATAAGGCGTTTAGACGCTATCACACTTTTAAAAATTTGGCCCCATTGGCCATAATGATAAAGAATTTTTCTTTATGTCCCTGTAAGAAAACTATAAGTCCTAGATTCTCCAAAATCTATGCAGCTTGAGTATCTGTGACCTATAATATGTGTATAAATTTTTTGTTCAATTGAATAAGGCATTTAGATGCTATCACACTTTTAAGATTTTGGTCCCATAGGCCGTAATGATGAAGAATTTTTCTTTGTGTCCCTGTAAAAAAACTATAAGTGCTAGATTCACCAAAATCTATAGGGTTCGTACTATGGTGATTTACAACATACGTACCAACTTTCAGCTTATTCGAACAAAGCGTTTAGACGCTAGCGTGTTCACTCACAGACATACACACATACATACACACACACATACACACATACATACACACATACATACACACATACATACACACACACATACATACATCATCGCAAAAATAGTGAAAACGGACTCATTGGACTTTGAAACGTATACAAACATCAAAATCTCAAATTCGGATTTTTGACATGATTACAATACTTTCCTCACTATAGTGTTCGGAAAGTAAAAAAAATAGTGGTTCTAAAAAATCAGAACAGTGGCAGCTGCATTTCATGTTCCAATGCATACTGTATGAAATTATTCTAATGGATTTTTAATAAAATAATTATTTAATACCATTTAACATGTTAATCAACTTTAATACAGTTTATCTTCCTGATTCATAAATACGAAATTTATTTTTGTTAGAAAATAACGGACATAATTATTCACAATTAAAAATATGTATTAAAGAATGCTTTCACACTCAAGAGAATCGGTATTTTACTAAATCAGGGAATAAAGTTTGTATATAATAAAAAAGTTATCATAAAGCGTAATTCTATACAAATAGTTTACAAAAAAATTTTTATTTATTTATTTATTTATATTTTATTATATATATATATTTACATATACTTTAAAGAAAGTTTCCACCATAAAAAGAAACTTCAGTTTAATCTTTTTTGTGGAACTAATTTTTGCTTAAGAATAATTTTTATTTTTATTTATTTATTTATTTATTTATTTATTTATTTTTAACAATTCAATCAAAACAATACTTCGTAAAAAAAAAAAAAGTACACAACTTTTCAGCTACGAGTAATAATCCTTCTATTTTTCAATAAAGAATCACCAGATTGAAAACAATTGCCCGAAGTAATTTTCTATAGTGCATACTACAAAAAGAAAAAACTGAATTTAATACAATAAAATATTCTGAAAAAAAGTTCCTTTTCAGCCTTCAAACACCAAGTTCCATGGTGTTTATCCCCTTAATGTTTGTACCGTACTCTTTTAACCATTCAATATATTTAATCATGTTAAACATTCGATTTTATACCTTAAACAGGTGATTCAAAAATTTTATGACTTTTTTTAAAAAAAAAAAAAAAAAGATTTTTTTTTTTTTTTTTTTTTTTAATGTGATAATTTTCTAAAGTCAGAATTATGATTTTTGAAGAATCAGACTTTTTTAATGAATACCTATAACAAACTAGCGGAAAGATTTTCCTTTTATGTATACTTTTTTTTTTTTTTATGCATATGTAACGATAAAATAATGCCTGTATTTAACACATGGATATATACATATTTTTTTGTTCTTTTTTTTAAATTGAAAATTATGTTACATTTTTTTGTATATTTTCCTTTAAAATTTAACATATGTTAAAATTCAAATAAGTTAACTGTAAGGTTTTAGTAGTAATTCAATTAACAACACCAAATTCCATAGACCTAAACCAACGTGTCATGTTTTTTCAACTGGCATTTATAAAAAAAATACAAATATAAATATAAAAATAAAAATAAATATAAAAGTTTTGTGTAAACTTTTAATTATTAGTTCCCCATCATACTATAGGTATGGGGAACTTAGGTAAACGTGAAAATTTTTAGTTCCCCATCATACTATAGGTATGGGGAACTTAGGTAATCGTGAAAATATTCGACCTCGGTTTTTTGACTTTTCTACACGTTTTCAGGTGTGAGGAATCCGAAAATGACAAAATTTCTATGGTGTCTGTCTGTAGGGTGTCTTCTAGTCTGTTAGTGGGTTAGTGTGTTAGTCCGTTAGTTTGTTAGTCTGTGTACACGATATCTCAAGAACAAATTGTCGCAGAGAGGTCAGATCAATTTTAAAATATTACTTTCGACACTGGCAAGAATCCTATTCATTTGCAACATTCGAATTTAAAAACTTCGTAAGTTATTAGAAATTTACGATTTTCTTAACATGGGAGAATAGGACAAAAATTCACTTGAACGTGCATTAAATGGAAACTTTTTACTGTAAAAATGTCAGACCAGATTTAAAATATCGGTTTTGATGCCGAAATGAACATCCGTAACTATAAATATGCTACTCTGAAAATTTCGCAAGTTATTGTAAATTTACGAAATTCTTAACATGGCGCTATAGGGAAAAATTTCACATAAACGTCACTTTTGAGAGATATTTTCATCGTAAAGATGTCAGACTACTTTTGAAATATTATTTAGGACACTGGCATGAATATTATTGACTATGAATTTCCCAATATAAAGATTTCGTAAGTTATTGTAAATTTACGAATTTCTTAACATGGCAGTATAGGGCAAAATTTCACATAAACGTCAATTTTGAGAGATATTTTCATCGTAAAGATGTCAGACTACTTTTGAAATATTATTTAGGACATTGGCATGAATATTAATGACTGTGATTTTTCCAATATAAAAATTTCGTAAGTTATTGGAAATTTACGAATTTCTTAACATGGCAGAATAGAGAAAATTTTACATAAACGTCAATCTTGAGGGATATTTTCATCGTAAAGATGTCAAACCAATTTCGAAATATTATTTAGGATACTGGCATGAATATCATCGACTATGATTTTTCCAATTTAAAAAATTCGTAAGTTATTTGGAATTTATGATTTACTTAACATGTCAGAATAAGGCAAATTTGAGCATAAACTTCCATTTTGAGGATCATAAGTAAATTAGACAACTTCAATATTACATTTATGATATTTGTTTGAACATGATTGAATACACATATTCTAATAGGAAAATTTCGTAAATTATTCGTAATTTACGATTTTATCAACATAGCGAAATTGTAAATTTTTCATATAAATGAGGATTATTGCATTGGGTTTATTGCATTGGAAATAGTAGCATGAAAACTAAACAACGGAATCGACCCAGATAAAATAAATTAATAGATTAGAATAAGATAAATATATCGAAGTGAACGGTGGATAGCCTATTAGGCGGGGATTTCATTCTGTCACTGTATCAAGCTTTGGTCAAATTCATTTTTTTTAACATGATTATAATATGCATTGCACTAGAAATTTCTGAGAACATGAATATGATGGGGAACTGAGCAGAGTCCACCTATGCCAACTAGTTTTTTAAACATGTGTACTCGCGTAGAATCTATTTCTAAAGTAACT
This sequence comes from Salticus scenicus, assembly GCA_963930645.1. Taxonomy (NCBI): domain Eukaryota; kingdom Metazoa; phylum Arthropoda; class Arachnida; order Araneae; family Salticidae; genus Salticus; species Salticus scenicus. The sequence continues at coordinate 5,777,023 of OZ005659.1, forward strand.
TCAAATGTGTTCTTGTTACAAAAATTCGTTTAGATTTTAAAATAATTGTGACATATTTTACTAAGATTCGTTGGACTAATAAACGTTATTTCGTAGCCAAATGAAGTAAAAATTTGATAACGATTTTTGTAGCTGAAAATGTTTAATATTATATAACTGACAAACAGAACAATGTAAAGGCCATAGCAATCGCAAAAGTTGTCGATGGGATTTCAATTTGAATCCTACTAGACACAAAACATGATTTCGTTTTTGGAATAAAGAGAAGTTACCACATTGTCATGAAACTATCTACGCTATCTAAACTCAAACTATCTACAATAATGATGTTAATTTACATAAAATTTGTTGGAACCCAAATAGCCTGCATTTTAAACAGTAAAATTACAACAGATTTTTATTTATTATTATTATTATTTTTTTTAATGGATACAAAATTCCGTAATAAAGAACTTATTTTTCGCTATTACGTATCTAACGATATATATATTTATTTTATTCTTGTTTTTTCATATTTCCTTTAGAACATGGTAGAATGCAAAATATACAAACCAAAATGTTTAGTAAATTTAGACCAGTTTGGCACTGCGCACAGATTTCAAAATGTTCTTTAGTGCTAGACGCAGGAAACATAGTTTCACTATATTTCGAATGGAAAGATAACAATTGTACATATGCACAGTTAAAAGAACACAGGATGAAAACACTAAGTTTGATATACGCAATGCTAATATTATAAAATAAAACACTGAGTAAATGAAGGCCATTGATAAAGCTCTTATAATGCATTCCTTGTACGGCAGCCACAGAAAATCCAAGGAGTGTTTTCACCGATTGTTTTATGCAATAATGGAATACTCTCTGATGAGCTCTTATATTGTGCATAATGTGGCAATTCACCTAGTATCCGTGTTGGAATGTAAAAGTTGGCACCCACTCTCCACACCAGAGCACAAGATGAGAAGACGAGAAGAATCTCTTGACAATGGACATAATGGATCACCACAACCTGGAAGCAATAAGAGGGGGAGAAAGAATATTTCGGTGTCAAATGAAGTTGGCCTTTAAACAGAACATGTCAATGGCTAACATTTGTTAGTTCTCCAGGTCAGAACGAATTTTTCTCCGAAAATGGCATTCAAAGAAAACCACACTCTAACTGCATTATGTGTAATATGATTTTGTGTTGTAAAGAAAACATAAATGCTTTTATCAAAATCGTTAATCTTAGACGAGTTGTGAATAAGATTAAAAATACATTATATTATCAAAAAGTTTTTGAGTTATGATCTTTCTTTTCAGGATTAAGTGTATCTCTGGTACGTGAAAGTACCATCTCATTTAATGGACATTAATTGATATAATTAGGCAATAATAAAAAGTTATATTACATTATACCTTTATATACAGAAAAAAAAAATGAAATTAGTTTTCCATGTAGTTCATAATGCGTTAGATAAAAGTTTAAGATAGTATATAATAATATTTAAGGTTTTATATACATAGAATAAATTCATGTAGTATTCAAATATCACAGTTTTCGTTCTTAGTCATTTGCGTAAAAGGAAAAAAAAAAACATTACTCTATAGCAGTTTTTTTTTTTTTTTTTTTTTTTTTTTTTTTTACATTTTTATATTTTCATTGGCTGTTTTTCACTGTTACTGCGTAGTGATATTCATATTATTTAATCGTCGAATCAATATATTTCGTTAAGAAGTTTAATAGTAATCGAAATATTTTAGAAAAAAAATACACTGTAAAATGTATGTCTTATTTGATGCCAGAAATTATCTGTATTTTGAGAAAATACTATCTGACAACGTAATTTTTTCGTAAATTACGCAAATTTTCTCAAATTACAGAGCATTTCTGGCAGCAAATAGGACATATTTTTTACAGTGTAGTTTTTAAAAATACTAGTGTTAAAATGTACACATTATGTTACGTCAGAAATCGCACCGAGAGATGTTCTGGCCAAACTATTAACAGGTTATTAATAAATCCAGAATTGCTCTTTAACATGTGATTTGAAATTAAAAGAAATTTTTCTGATAGCATATTTAAATTTTTGTGACATCTGGTAAACTTTTTGAAATAAAAAAGTAAATTTTCAAAAATATGGATTTCATTAAATTAGAACATTAATGTGACAATATATTTTAAAAAAATGAATACAAAACTTTCAAGATTAATCAGTGAATTTTAAATATAATAATTCATTTCAGATAAAACATGAATTAAGATGATACATAAATCTTAACATTTACTTAATGATTTGCTACAGAATAACTGCACTGATTCTTCAAAAATTTTCCATGTAACAGGAATCGTATCTCGAATTGCAGTTTCTCAACTTTCACTATTTAATTATTCCTAGAAAGAATTTATCTTTTTTCTTTAAAAAAGTTTTAAATGAGACTTCCAATAATGAATCGAGTTTTAATAAGTAATTAAATATTCTTAGTTGTGATATAGATTATCACATATTATAAAATTTATATTTTTCTCTTTAAAGGAATAGGTAAATTATCTAAATAAATTAAATTATAAATTAGATTCCTTAATCTTTAACAACTACTTAAAATATAACGATTTTATCCTATAAATAATAAATTTTACATTATGCGTTTTCTAATTTTTATATCTTCCCTTTCATCTCTTTATCAATGTAACTGAAACAAAATCTTTGATCTGTTCCCAGTATTCACTCAACAAGCTTAACGTACTGAAAATTCTTTTCGCTCTGTAGATAATAATGTTTTGACTTTTTTCTATCCTTTTGTTTTGGGAAACCAGAAAATAATTAATTCGGTCTCTTTTAATCTTCCATCGAAATGTAACTCCTACAACCTCTTGTCACCAATTTTACATCAACGATCAAAGAAAATATGTGCTTAGTTAGTCATTTTCCCATGGGTCTAAATCTTGGCGAAATCATGCCAGCATTCTCTATCAACGGTCAATAAGTTACTCGTCACTTTTTAAAAATATACATGTGAATGTTCATAAAGTAAAGCAACCATTCTCTTTTTTCAAACTTTGAACTTGGCGTATAATTCAACGCCAAAGGAATTGTCATTCGTTTTGCTTCAGTTTAGGAGCTAACACTTTCTTACTGTTTACTGACTGTGTAAGATGTAAAGGACTCAAGAGCGATTCGGGCCGAGGGCCCGGCCTGATCCACGGTGCTGTTTCCCCACTCCAGAATGTTTTCGTTAAAAACTTATTACACTCTGTTAATTGACTATGGTCACGTTCAGTGGAATATATACAATAAACTGGCATGAGAACAAAATATGTCTCTGAATTAATTCCGAGCCTGGACCTTTTAATCGAAATTCAGTTTTAATAATGTTTTTTTTTACCTTTCAGCATAAGCCATCAACAAAATATACTTTCTTTTACGACGGCCGCTCATAATACTCCACATACTGGTGCCGAAAGGGTCAGAGACATTTGTTCTTCAAAAATTTAATGGAGTGGGGAAACCAAAATTGTTATTGTGTCTCGGTGTTGAAAAAGTAAATGTGCTTCATTGCATTGGTAAATTCGAATAATTTTGTGCTTTACGGAAGGAATATTTCTAGGACATTTAACTAATTTTCGAGACGAGTTTTAATAAGTAATTAAATATTCTTAGTAAAGCTTCAAATTTCGGTAATCAATTAAACTTCATCTTGAAAAAGTCGTTCGTTTACTGACAGTTAAAGATAAAAAGAAATCGTAACTGTATGACAGAAATACGTTTGATGAGTTTTCTGCTGTAATTTTAAAAGTCTTATTCGAAAAGTAACTTATTAGTTTCATATGCTTCGAACGTGAATGGGACCACTCTTTTTAATTAAATATACAGTAATTATTGAAAATTAATCTCATAAAATTAATTAAATAGGCTGGTGGTTACTATAAAATTTGAGTAAATTTAATCTGGGAAGGAAATATTTTTAAGTATTATTTATTTGTACAATCATTTATTTTCTTTTTATGCAAATTCGGGACACTTTCGAATAAAAAATATCAATAATTAATAACAATAATAATTATAATAAAATAGTAACGCGTTGTATTTACATGTCTGCATACTAGGGGGTACGATATGTTTTTATATGGTACTAAAATAGCGTAGTTAGAAATTTAAAATTTGTTTTTTTACTCTCAGTATCTCTGTTCATAATCACTATTATAGTTATTCGTTTCATTTCGCATTTCTTGCCCTGTAGATGGTCGTCATTGTTCTATAGGTAAGATGGAGGTTTCTTTAATCTATACCTGCATTCAAGTAAACATAAAACATTAACAGCTATAATTCGCATTAATTATTAACACTACATTGGTAAGGATGAATTAACCCTTTGTCTACCGCATTGCATAACAGACAAAAAATGTATTTCGAACATATTTTTATAATTATTTAAGATGGAACTAAGAGTTATTTAATTTTGGGAGAAAATGTTTGGGTCCGTAGCGTAGGGGTGGGTGGGGGGGTGTTGGGGGGTAAATTTTAAATTTCAAATGAGAGGGTATGTCTGTGATACATCTCTGGAAACATCCCTTCTAGACAATGAATTTTATAAAAATAGTTTTATTCTGCGATGATTATGAAAGAAGATACATAAGTATAAACTTCACAATTTAAACTCTGAAAACACATGTAACTCTTTTATTAATTATCGCAGGACAAAACTATTTATATAAAAATTCATTGTTTTGAAGTGACATTTCTAAGGATGTATCACAAGTTATACTTACTGATTCGAAATTTTAAAGTTGTCCGGACTAGCGGCCTCTTACCCATCTGGCCACAAAATAATCACCAAAAGAGGTCCTTATCAAATTCACTGAATATGTAATTTGTCAATTTTCAAAATTCCTAAGCATTTCCGAGATAGGAAGAGGGTGTGGGACATTTTGCGTACCCTGCTTACATATACTTAATATACACCTACATTATTTTAGGAGGGAAAATATGTTAAAATAGGAAATTACTTTTTTCCCACCCATAAATAGATGAATTACAAAAAAAAAAAAAAATAGATAAAAAAAAAAAAAAAAAAAAAGAAAAAGAAAGAAAGAGAGAGAGAGAGAGAAATGCTATAAATGGTTCAATTACATTCAGAACAGGCTGGCCTTTATAGCTTATAAGTTAAATATTCTTTATAAGAATACCACTTATGTTTAACTTTTACATCAAATTAAAGAAATATTTAATTTACAATTTTAGATAAAGTGTAAATAAGTGAAAGCAGTTAGTGACACAACGTAATTTTGTATCTTTCTTTGAAAAATTAAACGAGAATTATTTAAAATTTTAGCAAACTTTTAAACCAGTTTAAAAGGAAACTTATATGTTTAAGCATCTACATCAGAGATTATGTAAATGTTTCAACTGAACAAATAATAAGAACTACATAGCGATACACAAAAGAGCTGGCATTTCCTTACGAGTATCGTTAGTTTGCGTCAAACTATTATTATAGTATATTGATTCGAAATTGCATTTGAACAATACAACTGACTGATTCTGTTTTGCTCAGACATTAGATTATGCAACATTTCTGTACATAATGCATAATTTTAAGTATTTCCAGTTACTTTGGAAAGCTTTTGATATTTGTCATGAGAAAAGAATATATATTGCATAATTGTATATAAAGTATTCTAGTATTTTACATATTAGCGCATTAGCATACATTATAACAAACTAAATGTTTATTATGAACAGGATTCTTAAACATAAGATATGACTTAATGTAAGTATTCTTTGCATAAGATAATTTTGTTATCTTCAGTTTATTACCATTATTATTATTATTTCAGTCATATTTTTAAAAAATCCCAACTTGCTGGACAAAATATAAAATATAAAATAGAAGAACCATTGAGCGAGATAAATCTATTTAACATTATATATAATAGTGAAAAACATTCATATATGAGCATACAGTGTATCGAAAGTTATATAAATTAGTTAAATATATCAAGCATTGCTATAATCTTTTGAGAAATTAAATTGAATGAATATAGTGGGTTTTTCTTAAATAAGTAATAAGTTATTTTCCCGACTTTAAAAATCAGTATGAAAATTGATTTAAAAAAAAAAAATGCCTAAAGCAAATACGTTTTCTACACAATGATTACGAAAAAAAATACTTCCCTACATAAACTTTTTCTGTAAGTACATGGTATTAAAATCATAACATTAGAGGTGTTATAAAAGTGAAATAAGAATTTTTTGCAGTTAAGTTTTGGTAAAGTTTTTAATAACTGAATTTTGTATATTTAAATTAACTTAAATCACCTTGGATTGTAATAAAGATAAAGTGAGCATATTTTCTTCACTAGGGTTACAAATTTAATAAAGGCCAGTTTCCTCTCAGTTTCCACAATCTCCAACTGATACCGTCTTTGAATTTCTCTTCTGTTACACACTATAATTAAAGAATCGATTTACATACCTTTACACACCAAATTTCTAAAATACACCCATATCCCATAAAATTCCAAATAATTTCATCGACCATGAAATCTTTAAACAAACTCCGTAGATTATTGTCCAAACAAGACTGTCCTTTCACCAAGTTATACACTTTAAACCTTTACTTTTAGCCTTTTACCCTTTCCAACTTTTCAGAACTCGTTCTAACTCCCTTGATCCAATCATGAAATCCACCTCCCTGATTAATTCTTCAAAATTCGAAAGTTCGTCAGACGTCTTACACCAAAAATTCTTAAATTTATTAAACATAGCATATATATATATATATGGGGGGGGGGGGAGGAAGGTTGATTTGACAAAAGTTATTAGAAAACTAATGTTTTCGGCAATCTCGCTCTGATTAATCCCTTTTAGGAAAGGCCCAGTTTATTCATTTAATTAGACTATCTTTATTTTGAATAAAATGCATTAAAGAAATTTTAGTAATTTCTAATTCCTCCAATGTCTATAATCGAAATACTAAGTAAAGAAAAATGTATTTATTTTTTGCTGATTAAAATTATTTGTTTATTTTTGTAATATAATTTTTTTCTTCAAAGATTATTTTCGTAACTTATCGGACGTAACAATAATCTGCACATAAATATTATACCAAGAATTTCTTTTTTTTATTTAATTCTTTTTAAGTTTATGGAAAACAAATTTGTATAGTTTTTTTCTTTCTTTCTTTCTTTACGAAAACGTATTTTAGGCCTTCTTTGTCTATATATTTTAATATAACATGTAATTACAATGATTTATTGGTTGCATAATGAGATTCCTTAAATAATAATTTCCTTTAATATCATTAATTGATTGCTTTCAAATTTTATTCTTGCACTAATACATCTAAAAAACTTAATAAATACAAGTTTAAATTTCCGAAAAATAATTGGAAACGTTTATTTTATTACTTTTTTCTATCAGAACTCCTATAAATACCATTTTTTTTCAGTGTGTAAGAAACTAATTAGATATGTTACTCAAAAGTGATTATATTTTCCAGTGTTCTTTTCTTTTTTTCTTTTTTCTTCTTCTCTTCTTCTCTTTTTTTTTTTTTTTTTTTTTTTTTTTGTAAAAAAAAGTAAGGGGGAAAAACATTAAAGACATTTTTTAAAAGATTTATTTAGGGGTTATGAGATTAATATTTTTAAATTACTTTTATATAACTTTGCATATTGCCATCAATTAAAATTGAAATTTTCATTACGAAAATCTTAAATTGTTTTAACATCATTTAAATATGCTCAGTAGGTTCTGGTTTCTCTTCATCATTAGAACAATATTCACATGCAATATTACGAAAAAAATGTATATTACATCTGAATTTCTTTTATATAATTAAAATTTTAAATTTTTTTTTTCTTTGCATCGTAAAATTTATAAATCGAAAAAGAGTATGTAATTCGCAGCATAAAAAGTGCTGATTTTATAATTGCTTGCCTTTCAAAACCAATTTTTCAGTGCAATTTTTCTATAAACTAAGGCATTGCAATAAATTTTTACTTTGATTTTTTTTTTTTTTTTATCTTATTTGATAGAACTACGGAATGAGTACTTAAAACACGTTTCATTTGTAAATATTATTAACAGAGAAAATGGATTGTAATTGCTTAAAATAATAGAAATAATAGAAATTGTAAAAGAAATTAACATTCTTTTCGACCGTTCCGTTACTTTATTATTATTATTATTATTATTATTACAGCGTTAGTATAGTAGGAAAATCGATGTTGAAGTTTCTTTTGAAGGTATATTTTTAGAAAAAAATAAAACATAAATATCCCAAAACATGTTATAAATTATTATAAAATTATATGTTGCAAAATATTTCATTACATGTTGCAAAATTATATGATTATATTTGGAATAAATTTTTCTGATAATGAGTTAAAAAATCAAAATCTATATTTGCAAAATATTTGTTATAAAAGTATGCAATATGTTAAAACACTCAAATATACACTGAGTAGCCACTTTTTATTAATACTTGATAGATTTACGAAATTGCATTATTGTTCTGGAGGTTTAGTGTAATATGAAAAAAAAAAAAGAAAAAATGCTAGTAACTTAGAGAGTAGTATAGGCAAATTACTTGTGAATATATGAGCACTGAGAGAAAACGTGATCTGACGAATGATGAACGTAATGTGACAACGTGATTAGATGAATTTAACACGTATCAGTAAATCCACGGAATTTGTTAAATATTCAGGAACAGCTGTAGTAAAAGTATAGTAAGACTGGTCTATCAGATAAAAGGTCTGAATAGGCTTTTAGTCGTCACCAAATGATGAAACGAAGAATCTCTCATTCTGTAACCAAAAGCAGAAGATAGCAGTGCAACAAATTGCAGCCACTTTTAAGCAGGGATCGTATTATATTACGTCTGAAAGCACTCTGCACCCGTACCATGCTTGGTTACAGCTATAAAAGAAGAAAGTCAGTGCGAACAGTGCAGGTGGTCATAATCAAATGGCAGCTTAATGTATGTAGATTATAAATATATAATAAAGCAGTTATTAAAATGATTTTGTTAAAAAAAAAAAAAAAAAGAGCATTCAGAGAGTTAAACATGCTTATATATGTTTATACTGAGCAACACAATGAAATTATTACATATTATTCAGATTGTATAAATTATTTTTCTTACAAAATAGGATACAATTAGCTACAATATTTTTTTTTCTTCAAAACAATACAGAATTATTCAGATCATTATCGGGTATAAATTGAAATTCCGCGAAATGCACTTCCACAAGATAATAACTTAATATTTAAATGTATTGCTGTAGCAGTAGTTTTTGAGAGATTACTTTCACCACAATTTGCAAAAATATATCTAATTTGAAGTGTCATCAGAGCGATTAAATACATTATTGATTAAATGGTATAACCGCTAAGTACATTTCGATATCATTATATAATCCATGCTATTCGCAAATTTTTTCTCTTGTTTAAAAATCATGCAAAAATTAGATCAGGAAGAAATTAGTTTTTATTCCCTAGTTTATAAGTTTCTGATTACTGTTCTCACAGCTTATAACTAAAGTTTCATGCAGTGTTATTAAATAATCCAAAACAATTCCTTTAATAAGAACTGATGCATATTTTTTAATCAATGACGTTTATGCACTTTAGAAATTCCTCTCGATTTTTACAGTGTTTAAGTAAATAAAAAAATGCAAACGATATTCATAGTTGTACCATTATATATATATATATATATATATATATATATATATATATATATATATTTATTTATTTATATTTATATTTATATTGTATGTTATTTTTTTATTACTCTTAATATATTTCGTATTTAAATGAATGAGTTTTAAAGGATATAACTATTAAAATGCACGTAACATAGCACGACATTACTTCATTTCACGTTCTTAAAACTTTATTTATTCGCATTTCACTCAATTTAGTGTTGTTTTCAAACATAAATTGATCGTTACTTAATCTTTGTAATCACGGAGTTAGTTGGTTGGTTCTCAAGAGTAAAAAATGATAAATTAATTAAATAAAAGAATAAAAGAATTAATGATTATAAGATTAAAAAATATATATATATATACCATGTTTTTCAATTTTCTGATGAATCATTAATAAAATACCCGAGGATAAAAAATAATATTTAAGCAATATTTAAGCACGCGGACTCAGTTCAGTGAAATAATAATAATAGTGAAAAAAAAAAAGTTGGTTTTAAAAATAAAATATTACTCCTTTTAGAACAACGTATAATAGCATCGTGAACTACATTAGCACTTATCAATGTGTATAAAATATTTAAAGTGATAATGACGTCAATTTTTGTGAGAAGCATAATTTAACCATTTGAAATCTTTTAACGTTCACGTTTAATTAAATTTACTTTTATGTCGAAAAAAAAAATAAACTCTTTTTTTTTGCAACAATTAAATTATAGCTAATATTTTAATGGCTATTTTATTGCTATTAAGAGCTTATTATTTTCATATTTTAATTAATTAAAAGAAAACTATTCGAAAATTTGGCTTCGAAGTATTGTGTTGTCACCGGGTTCTGAGCAATCCTGAAAGTTTCAAATGTCTAGCTAGTAAGGAAGTTAGTTAAAAATATATTGCAAGATTTGTACCGGACAAACAAACAAACAAACAAGAAGCGAAGTTAATGAAAACATGGTAAAAAAATAAATGAAATATGGCGGAAATGCTTCACTCAGATACCATGCGATTCACTTTTTTTTTTTTTTTTTTTCTCTCTCTCTCTCTCTCTTTTTTAACTGAGGACAATATATTTTTTTAAACATGAGTGATACAATGTGACAGACAAAATGCGAAATTAAATTTTGTATTTAGATATGTATACAGCCATTATTACAAAATTCCATATCTGAAATCTTCTTTTAATTTTAACCAGTACTTTAATATGAAGGCTTTTTCAACTCTTGGTTTAAAAAAAAATAATCGCTGTAAAATCTATTTGGAATACCAGAGTATAGTTTTAAGTATACATATTTTAAGCCGATCACTTTTTCGTTTACTGTTGAAAAAATTAATTTCAAAATTAGAACTATTAATATATTGCATTAACATCAAATTATTTTCCAATACAAAGTGACTATAATTAATGTTCAGCTTTTTAAAGTCTGTATAAAAAATAAAACATTGGAAAATAAAACTGTTTTGCATAAATAGTACAAAATCAGTAAAATTTTAAAAGTATTAATTGATGATTTTTTTTTTAGTCCATAATATATATATATATATATATATATATATATATATATAAATTAAATTTACAATACATTACAACTAAATAAATCGCAACTAACTGAATTTAAAAGGAAAAAAAATCAAGATAAACATATTTATCTTAAATTTACAAATCTAGAAATTTTTCGTGTATACAGAAATCTGTTCTTCAAAAATTTGTAATGTGATTCAGAAATCCTATATAAAAAAATGACTTTTTATCTCAAGACATAGAAAGAAATATATTAATATTGATGAAATAAATCGGATAACGATACTGTATACATCATTGGAAATCTATTTTCCTATAATGCATTCTCTATTTCAGGGCGTAATGCATATATTTTCGAAATAGTATATATATTTTTAAATAGATAGGAATAAGTATTATATATAATATGAAATAATTTATTCAGTTAAGCTATATTTAACCCTTTGTACCGTAAAATAATGAATATTAAACTATCGAAGAACAATCACAGTAAAGAAAATGTATGACATCTTAATATATATAAATCTCGTGTCACAATGTTTGTCCTCAATGGACTCCTAAACCACTTAACCGATTATAATAAAATTCGCACACCATGTGCAGTTCGATCCAACTTGAGAGATAGGATAGTTTAAATCTCAAATTATAGTCGCAATTTTAATTTATTGCTAATTATTTGTCTGTTATTATTTGACAGTCACAATTATCTGTTAACTCCAAATGATTCTAACAGATGTCGATACCTTTCGACTGGGTTGAGTAAGTAATCAATAGATGGCGCTGCTATGGTAAATCTACGAACGTGTCATATAAGCTACATTTTAACAGCATAATTACCACGTGTTGTTGACGCTATAAAATTCTCCTCAAAATATTTACAGTCTTTATTTGTAACAGATTACTTTCAACTTTCATATTTCCTTTCAAAAATGAAACGGGGAAAGTAGAGCGTGGAGCAATTACTCTGTTTCATATGAAAATGAAAGCTGAAATATATTTGGTGCTGCCATCTACACAAAGAATCTTCAACTTTTTAACCTATTAATAAATTTCGTATAATTCAATTATTTCCACTTTTTAAATTTTTGGTGTTAGCATAGCCGGCCACGTGTTACTTAGACTGAAGTGTAAATTGAATTCATATTATAATGAAGATAATACAGTGAAATTAATCCTGTTTTTTACTTATTTGTGCTTCATTGATCAAAACTTTATAATTTAATTTGAATATATGTATGTAAGTATTATCACATAATTATAAAATTTAATTAAAATGTCAATGCAAAAATGATACACAATTTCCTACACTTTTTCAATAGTTGTACAAATATATTTTTTTATTGTTTTTATTTAACCTCTATTAAAAAATATTTAGCACTTATTATTTCAATGTGCTATGATAACAAGTTTTTCAGATTTTTTTTCTTATATTTAAACGATTAAATTAGTATTTCAATTCTTATTGAAATTATTATTTAAACTCTATAATTTAAATATGTACATGTCAGTATTATCACATAATTATAAAAGTTAATTAGAATGATTTTCAATTTTTTTTTCTCATATTTAAACGATTAATTTATTATTTTCAGTCAAATGCCACGGAAAAAATCTAACCTCAACAACGCGAGCACCAGAGAGGCACGACGCAAACGTATTAAAAGAGCCCATCAGTTGGCAGAACAAATTGAATCAAGAAATCCAACTCAAAGAATCAGGACAGCAGAAGGTCATGCACAAGAATCTCAAGAACAGTGTAACGAACGTCTTCAAGAGAATATCATAAGAACAAGAGCAGCAGGAGAACGAGACATAGCCACAGTAGGAGCACAGGAACAATAATTTCAATTTATACATGTAAGTAATATCACATAGTTTTATAAAAATAAATTAATATATCAATGAGAAAATGGCACAAAGCTCCCCACACTTTTTCAATAATTGTACAAAAATTTTTATATTATTTTTATTTAACCTCCATTGAAAATTATTTTGCACTTATTATTTCAATGTGCTATGATAACATGTTTTTCAGTTCCTCTTTCTAATATTTAAACGATTAAATTATTATTTTCAGTCAAATGCCACCGAAAAAATCTAACCTCAACAACGCGAGCAGCAAAGGGTCACGACGCAAACGTGTTGAAAGAGCTCAGCAATTACCAGAACAAATCGAAACAAGAAATGCAGCTCAAAGAATCAGGACTGCAGAAAGTCGTGCACAAGAATCTCAAGAACAGCGTGACGAACGTCTGCAACAGAATATTACGAGAACAAGAGCGGCACGAGAACGAAACATAGCTACAGTACGAGTACTAGATCGACAAAGGCAACGGATCAGCCGCTCATTAACACGTGCATCATTCGTTCGGCTTGCCTTTGAATATGCACCAGATATTAACTACTCAGCGCATTCAAAAATTGCTATCGGTGGAATGGATAAAGTATGTCAATATTGTCAGGCATTGAAATTTCGGAATGAAGCAGCCGGCATGTGCTGCGCATCAGGAAAAGTTGTGCTGTCACCTCTACCCGCTCCGCCGGAGCCTTTATTATCCCTTCTTACTGGCAATTCAGATGATTCCAAATTATTTTTGCGTAAGATACGCAAATTTAATTCTTGCTTCCAAATGACGTCATTTGGGGCAACTAAAATTTGCGATCGTGCATCCGATGGACGTAATTTTGAAACTACATTCAAAATTCAAGGCCAGGTGTACCATAAAATCGGATCACTGATGTCAATGCCTGATAACAATCCGAAATTTCTTCAAATTTATTTTATGGGCGATTGTGAAGAGCGCGTGACGACTCGGTGCCTGTATAATTTTATTGAACAAGCAGAGGAAAGAGCAATTGTGATATTATTGGAAAATTTTTTAGAAGATCACAATCAACTAATTTAATTGATCAAAAGAGTTTCGCCACGACTGCAAAATGACAATTATCAAATCGTCATAAAAGCCGACAAAGTACCATTAGGTGAACATGCTGGTAGATTCAACGCTCCAACTGTTGATGAGGTTGCTGTTATCATGGTTGGTGATCCAGTTGACAAAAGATCTATAAAAATTACACGGCGAGACAACACTGTCAGTACGATTTCGGATCTACACCGTTCATATGACGCACTACAATATCCATTGATATTTTGGCAAGGACAAGATGAATATCACCTTAATATCAAACAGTATGATCCAAATACCGGTAAATTTGACAATTATCTATTTACTTTCTTACTGTATGTATAGATTTTAATTTCGTATTGCATTTTATTTTTTATTTTTTTAGGTGATTACCGAAATAATAAAGTTAGCTCAATGAACTACTACGCACACCGAATAATGGTTAGACAACATCAAGACAATTATATCCTTCGATATCGTCAGCTGTTCCATCAATACATTGTTGATATGTATGCTAAGGTCGAAAGCGAACGCTTGCGATTCCTTCGATTCAACCAGGCAAAACTACGATCGGAAGAATATATTCACTTACGAGATGCTGTTGCTGGAAACATCGATGGAAATTTAAATCCCAATGACATCGGTAATGCTTTCATTTTACCTTCAAGCTACATCGGCAGTCCACGGAACATGCAGGAATACATACAAGATGCGATGACTTACGTACGTCATTACGGCCGACCGGATTTATTTATTACATTCACATGTAATCCGAATTGGGAAGAGATACAAACTTTACTATTGCCAGGACAACAAGCCATTCATCGTCATGATTTAACTGCACGTGTGTTTAAACAAAAATTGAAATCCTTAATTGATTTTATTGTTAAATATTCAATTTTTGGTATCACACGTTGTTGGCTGTATACGATAGAGTGGCAAAAGCGAGGTTTGCCTCATGCCCACATTTTGGTTTGGCTTAAAGATATAATCCGTCCTGAAGAAATCGATCAAATAATTTCAGCCGAAATTCCAGACCCATTAATTGATCAAGAATTATTTGATATTGTCACCAAACACATGATCCATGGGCCATGCGGTGCTTTCAACATGACGTCACCGTGCATGGAAAATGGAAAATGTAAAAAAAACTTCCCAAAGCCGCATACGAATGACACGATCACGGATATTGATGGTTATCCAATGTATCGCCGCAGAAGTACTGAGAATGGTGGCCACACATTTACAATGCGACTGCCGAACTTTCCAAATCAAGTTGAGTTTGATAATCAGTGGGTGGTACCATACTCACCACTACTTTCAAAAACTTACAAAGCTCATATCAATGTTGAGCTTTGCAGTTCTGTTAAATCAATTAAGTATATTTGTAAATATGTAAACAAAGGCAGAGATTTGGCCATATTTGAAGTACAAAACATGAATAAAAATGACGAAATAGCACGATACCAAATGGGCAGATACATTAGCAGCAATGAAGCTATTTGGCATATTCTCAGCTTTCCCATCCACGAAAGAGATCCTGCTGTCCAACATCTGGCAATACATCTTGAAAACGGTCAACGTGTATACTTCACTGAAGAAAATGTTCTCCAAAGAGCGTTCGAAGCTCCGAAAACGACTCTAACTGAATTTTTTACATTGTGTCAAAAACCTGATGTTTTTGGCCAATTCGCGAAGACATTGGTGTATGGTGATGTTCCACGTTATTTCACATGGAACAAATTCAGTAAAAAATGGGAGCCACGGAAACAAAGAAAACCACATCCTTCCATTACAGGCATATTCAAAGCTAAGACATTGGGGAGACTTTACACGGTACATCCAAAGCAACGTGAGTGCTTCTATTTACGTTTGTTATTGGTGAATGTTCCCGGACCAACGTCTTTTGAATTTTTACGAACAGTTAATGGTCGAGTATTCAATACATACCAGGATGCATGTCGTGAACTGCAATTGCTAGAAGACGATAACCATTGGGACTTAACGCTTGCTGATGCTGCGTTGACATCAACACCGAATAACATTCGTCAGTTGTTTGCAATTATTTTGACGACATGTTATCCCTCGCAAGCACAAACTTTGTGGGAAAAATATAAAAATTGTATGACAGAAGACATCTTGCACCGAATTAGACAAACAAATCAATGCCAAAACATAGATTATACACCAGAGATGTACAATGAAGCATTGGTCTTGATCGAGGATTTATGTGTTCTTATTTCAAATTTACCACTTAATCATTATGGTATGCCATCACCTAATCGTCCAGCCACCGACTTAGTCAATACCGATTTACAACGAGAAAATAAATATGACCATGGAAGTTTAGCAACAATTATCATGAACAGTGAACCATTACTGACAGCAGAACAAAAAATTATTTATGATCGGATTATGCTGGCTGTTGCTGCTAAACAAGGCGGTTTTTTTTTCTTGGATGCACCAGGTGGAACCGGTAAGACATTTTTAATATCGTTGATTCTTGCCAAAATACGGTCGCAACAAAAAATCGCATTAGCAGTAGCATCGTCAGGCATTGCGGCTACTTTACTGGATGGTGGGCGAACAGCACATTCAACATTCAAGCTGCCATTGGACGTTCATAATAAACCAGATGCAATGTGTAACATAAAAAAGAATAGTGGAATAGCTGCAGTGTTGCGGAAGAGTTCTATAATAATTTGGGATGAGTGCACAATGGCACACAAATATTCACTTGAAGCATTAAACAGAACTATGCAAGATTTAAACAGCAATAATAAACTTTTCGGTGGTGCTATCTTACTTTTGTCTGGTGACTTCCGGCAGACCTTACCGGTTATACCTCGCTCTACTTTCGCGGATGAGATTAATGCATGTTTGAAACAATCATTCTTATGGCGAAGTGTTGAAACACTTCGATTGACCATAAATATGCGAGTACAATTGCAAAATGATCCATCAGCACAAATATTTTCCGAACAACTACTAGATATTGGGAACGGTAAAATAGAACTGCAACCAAATACGCAATGCATTAAACTACCAGACAATTTTTGCACTGTTGTTCAGGATAAAAATGAATTGATTCAGAGTATTTTCCCGGATATACAGAATAATTATTTGAATCATGAATGGCTTAGTCAACGGGTGATTTTGGCAGCCAAAAACGTTGATGTTGACGAAATTAACTTCCAGATACAACAGTTGTTACCAGGCGATCTGATGTCTTTTAAATCAATCGATACTGTTGTTGATGAAAATTAAAGTGTAAATTTTCCGATTGAATTTTTAAATTCATTAGATATCCCTGGAATGCCACCACATAATCTTCGATTAAAGATTGGTTCCCCTATTATTCTCCTCCGTAATTTGAATCCACCTCAATTATGTAACGGTACGCGTTTGGTCATCAAAAAGATCACCGGAAACATTCTTGAAGCAACCATTTTGGCTGGGAAGTTTAAAGGAAAAGTGGTCCTGCTGCCACGTATTCCGATGATACCATCAGATTCTACCATACCCTTCAAAAGGCTACAGTTTCCAATTCGTTTAGCTTTCGCCATGTCTATAAATAAATCTCAAGGTCAAACAATGTCCATTTGTGGTTTAGATTTGGAAAATCCATGTTTTTCTCATGGGCAACTATATGTTGCGTGTTCACGTGTTGGGAAACCGTCGAATCTATTTGTGTTAGCTAAAGACAGGTTAAAAAACAATGTGCACCGATTGGTGTTAAATTAAATTGAAATTGAAAGTATTTATAATTCAAAAAAAATAGATATTAATGTTTAAAAGTTTAAGACTGTCTGCCTTGCCTACCTCATTCATGAGTTTAAGGGTCACATGTTATTTACTGTATTATACTGTAATATACTTATATTTGTTATAAAATTAAATGGAAATAATAAATCTGATAAATTTTTATTTTGTACTTATTGATTTCTGCTTAATATCAAGTGTAAGAACATTTTAATTAATTGTGTTCAACGTACTTCCCCTTCAAATCTCAATCCAGTGAATTTGTATACCAACATCAACATTTTCGTCTTTGTTCGTAAATAATTTCATTGTACTAAAGGGTTATAGTAGTAGAAAGTCAAATAAGGAGATCACCATATTTTTTTACAAATACCATCTGTGTGAAAAAGCATAGTGGACTCCGTGACTGATGTTCTCTTATTGTTCCTCTTAGATTGTTTACTATAATGTAATATAACAAAAACTTTAGCCACAGCAACGCGTGGCCGGGTCAGCTAGTTGTGTTATATATATTTAGAACGACTCATTATAAATATATAGAGGGTGATTATAATTAAACTTCTCCTATAAACAGCATCCTACAGCACAAAACGGGGGAACGGAATGCAATGAAATTTGGTATATAGACTATACATGAGATGCGCTCACGGAATTTCGAAAAAAGAATAGTTCCAAAATGTCCACCAGAGAGCCTTTCAGCAAAGAGACCTTTCAGCAAAGAGACCTCAGAGCCAGAGAGGGTCTGAGGCAGCAAAAACATTACATTTAACACAATAAACGACTAAAACCGGAATACAGAAGCAATATTAACATTTATTGACTAGTTTTTGCCCACCTTGTCATCAAACCACTTTAAGTAAAGGTAAGGAAAAAAATAACAATACGCAGTTTAAGGAAAAAAAAGTTCAGTTTGCAGAAACAAGAAAAGATTAGGATGAAATTGCACAGTAGGAGCAGTTGTTAATCGTGCCCAGGACATGTAGGGAAAGGTGCTCCATTTGACCGCCCTCATTCCCCATCAAAATTTCAAGTATATGGACAGTGTGTTCAACAGCAGATCGTAACTGATCAGTTGTAATGCTTCGCACATGAAGCGTTATGGACTACATTACGTCATTCAACGTCGCAACACCTCCACGATACACCACACCTTTTAAGTGACTCCATAACCAGAAATCGCACGGATTTAGATCTGGTGAACATGGTGGCCATGGATTACGAAAGCAGCGACTAATAACACGTTCGTCTGTGATTTGTTGGAGCAATAGCGCTTTCACTGACTCATGGATATATGGGGGCGCACCATCCTGCATGAAATTGGTCGATGTAAGGACCCGCCTTTACTGTATTTGCGGCACAGTAAACGTCAGCAGCATGTCATGGTACCGACGGCCCGTAACTGAACATATGACAAGACTATTTCCTCAAACAAGAATGGCCCAAGGAGGAATGTCGCCTTGAATCCCCACCAGACAGTCACATTTGGAGAATGTAGGAGAGTTTCAGCATGCATCCGCGGACTTTCCTTAGCCCAAATGCGGTAATTATGGGTGTTGACTGTCCCATTGAGGTATAAATGAGCCTCGTCGCTCCCCAGAATATTACTAGTCTATGAATTTTGTTTTTTGTTTTTAAATAAACGTTCCGGAGTAGGGGCCTAGCATAGCTAGAAGCGCTCGACACCACTCTTAGAGCGGTGAGCGGCCCCTACTCCTTGTTAAATCCTGTTAAATCCTAGTCTATGAAAAATCAACAGTCATTTTGTTGAGAAAACTGACTGTGAAAGAGAAACGTTTTAGCTTGTCCCTATCAAACAGCTCTTGGGTATGATGGATCTAGTATAGGACGTAGCGCATTATGTTTCTGAGAAGTTTTCGGACGGTGCTGTAAGAATAACCTGTCTGTCGAGAAACTGCACGTGTGCTACTGCCCCCATCTCTGATGTCTGTGACCGTGCGGCAACAGCTATCTTGACGGCATCAACAAGTATCGGTGTGAAAGGTTTACGACCTCATCCAGGTTGAACTCCTAATCTCCCTGTCCCTTCAAATCCCTTAAACATGGCCAGAATACTTTTAGTAGACATTGGTCCGCGCCGTAGGTTCATTATACGAGGAAATTCGCGAACTACAGCAGAAGCCTTCCCCTTGTTTTCTCAAAACAGCATCACCAATAACGCATGTTCAACTAAAGATACCGTCATCGTTACAGCCAGATACATTGGCATGAAACATGACAACGTCTGCAAACGTTTTATACCTTAACCAGTTTTGCATAAAGCTTCCTCTTCTTCACAAACATGCAAATCCCTATATTTTGTTCCTAGAACAGAGAGCTTTTCCTGATTTTAGATTTTATTACTCATAATTCTTGTTCTGGATTGTTAATATTGTTTCTGTATTCCAATTTGGTCGTTTCTTATGTCACATTTAATGCTTTTTCAGAAAAAACGTCCCCTGGGGGACATTTTGGAATTAAAACCTTTTTTTCGAAATTCCGGGAGCGCATCTCGTGTACATGCCAAATTTTGTTGCAGCCCGTTCACCCGATTGCGCTGTTGGATGATTTTTATAGAGTGAGTTTAATTATAACAATTCTGTATATATATTAAACGGTTAAAGCGTTAAGAATGAAAATTTCGTTTTTTTACAAAAGATTCCAAATTTGATTATCTGTAGAACTATTATCATTAACAATTTGGCGCAGCCATGTCTACTGCTTTGTTACCATCCCCATTTTGTAATCTTCATGATGATTACCCACTACAAGTGCTAAATATTGTAAACCTCGAAAAATTTCCTGAAATTTTGAAACACTCGTCTTTGTTCAGATTTTAAAGTGTAGGGGTCTGCCTGAATCAAGATTTTGATGATTTTCGACACATATGCCCGATGGGCACACCCAAATCTTCAAAGCTGAACAAAAACTGGAGTGCACTGAGAAAACGCGTTCGGATGAATTTCGAATAATATGCAGATTTATCTGAATAAAATATTAAATGGGTAGATAAAGATGAGACTGAGTTTGTCGCAAAAAATAAATGTGCCCAAACGTGCGATATTATACATGGGCATAATAAATGCATATGCATATTTATGCACCCTTTCACAACATGTGCAAGGATAAATATGCACAAAAGATAAATATGCACAAGGGTGCATAAATATACATGTGCAGAATAAATATACATAGCATATTTATGCAAGATAAATGTGCATAAATATACAAATTGTTTCTAATACTTATGATGAGGAGTACACTTTTAAGAAATGCTGAACAAAATTTTTATGTGAAATAATACTTGTATATTTTTTTTACAGCCAGTGAATAACCAAATGGCAGGCCCAAAAGAAGATTTGACCCGTGGAGTAGTAAGATGAACAAATTATTATTATTACTATTTGATAGTACACAACTTAATTTTGAGGGAAATTTTTTCGATGCAGGTATGGTTGTTGCCGAAATCATAAGTTATGTACGGAAATAATGCCGAATGGGAAGTTGAAAAGAAGTACGATCACAACAGATCTTGTTAAAAATCCTGTTGATGGATTAATCACAATTTAGAACATATTATTCATTTATTCTTAAAATGTAGTTTTAATTTGGAATTTGTACATACTTAAAAATATCTTTCCACGTCTCGAATATCTAATTAATATAAGAAATTTAAGCAGCTATGGACCATAGAAAAAATCCTTAAATAATCAGATATTTCTCCACAATTCTTTTTTTTTTTTTTTTTTTTTTTTGCAATAGAGGGAAATGTGCCTTAATTGTTTTGTGCGTGCCTGTACAAGAATGGTACTTTAAAGCAAGAAAATTTCAGTTACAACATTGCTGAACTTAAATAGTTAAATGAACTTTATTTAATTAACCCCAATAGTAATTATAATTGTAAATTAAAATTTAAACTATTTGAAGACATCCGTTTGCTGACGGGCTTCACTGTGATGACCCGCCAGCAAACATATACCTAGTGAAGAAAAAAGAAGGCCAAATACTGCCAGCGGAAGGTGTCTAGTGAAGACAAAAGAAGATAAATGCCAACTAGCGAAAGATGTCTTGTGAAGACAAAAGAAGGTAAAGGCCCGCCAGCGAAAGATATCTAATAAGAGAAAAGAACGTAAAGAAAACACAACACCTGCAGTCACTATCGGGCCCAAAATCAAAAAATGTCTAGTGAAAGCAAAAGGACTTAGATAAATCAGATTTTAGAAATGTGTAAATATTTTCATACCCACCTATAAAAGAATTACAAATAATACACACACTTCCTTTTCTTGATTATCATATAGTAAAGCAATGCAATGTATATAAGTTTTTTAATGTTTTAAATAATTTACGTAATTTAAGTCATAAACCACAATATAAAAGGATTCTTTCTCTTATTTCTGTAAAATAATAATAATAATAACAAATAATAATGAAAATAAAACTATGAGCCCTATACTCATAAAAGATTATACAGTTTCTGTCCTAAAATATGACCATCTAATTTTATCTCCTTCTAAAATAATTAAATGTCCTACACTCATCCAAATATATTCGGGTAGTATTAATGATTTATATCATACATAATTACTTTCAGCTCTTTATAATAAAACAGTCAGACACTATTGCTTTTCAAATAATTTAAGTCTATTGTCCATAATGATAAAGAATTTTGTTTTGTGTCCCTGTAAAAAATTAAGAATGCTACACTCATAAAAATCTATGTAAATTATGCGACGGCATTTTTAACTCACTTAAGTTAAGCATTTAGACTCAATAGTGTTCACTTACACACATACATACACACTTGCTTAACCACATACATATACACTTGCTTAGACCCATACATACACATCAGTATACGAATAGCAATAATGAATCCAGAAAACCGAAACAAAATGCATAAATTCAGTAAAATCTTTTAGCTAATGTCTTCCATGATTACTGTCGGGGAGGAGGAGAAGGAGAAGGTGCGCACATAGGAACTGATTTAGAACGGCGCTGAGCAGTTTTGTTTCAGTCGTTTTTCGAATCCGGACGAGGTACAAGGTATCTCGGAACAATAGAATCTGAACTATTAAAAATCTTATAATCGTATTCATAATATTTCCATTCATCATTCTTAAATATTAATAATCAATATTAAATCAGTCATGTATCAAATAAAGGGTAGTTTCAAGGATATCGTAGGTTTCAGAGTCTATGTATTGGCAGTTCTAGTTTTACTAATCCCGGACTGCTGGCAGAGGGGTAAGTAGATTTAAACTTATTCTCATTTAATTATATGCTGATTTGTCTTTAAGTAAGAGTTGAAAAATTTGAATTTTTAAATAAATGAGTTAGCAATCCTTAATCCGAGATACTAAATTTAATCAACCCTAATTCGAAATGCATAAATTGATTTAGTCGAAATTCTATGTTGGCTGCAAAGCCAAAGTGGTCCGTCGATTCACGGAGGCTTAATTACCTATTAATTAGATAATTAATCTTAATTCGTTAAATTATAAAAAAAAAAAAAAAAAAAAAATGTAAAGTGAAAAAATTCTTTTGTTTACGTAGGATTAAATTATCTGTATAAGAACTTTAAAGTAAATTAAAATTAATTTGTGGAAATAAATCATTAATACAAAGTTAAATTTAAATTGTTTTGATATAAAACGTAATTCAAAGTAGTTTCGTTTTCATGCATACTTAAAAGTTTTGTTTTGAGAGAAAACGTAATTCAAAATAGTTTGGGTTTCAAACCGAAAGTTTTGGTTTGGAATTTCAGAAATAAACTTTCATGTTAAGTAATTGTTGAATAAATGAGAGTATGAGAATGAAAAGGGTGCTTTTAACATTTTATTAGTTTATTTATTTCAGTAAAAAAAAAAATTAAAAAAAAAAAAAAAAATTAAAAAAAAAAAAAAAAAAAAAAGAACTATTCTATTATGTGTGTTTCTTTTCATTTGTTCTTATATTTTTTGTTTTGTTTTACTTCCTGATCTGCAGAATAATAATTTAATTCAATCGATTAATTCATATTTAAATTTAATTGTTTGTAATTAGTTTACTCATAAGATGGGTAGAAAGGGAAAAACGAGGGCGAATGACACCGAACAGAGTGCGTTGTTCCCAAAATCTAATGAAGTGATAAAATTTGAAAATGTAATTAAAGAAATAGAATTTATAAAATCGAAAGTCAATGATTGTGATAAAGGCGATCAAGCCAGATTAAAAATCTTAAAAGATAAGGTAAATGCACTGGAGGTTAAATTCGAGGATATAGTTACAAATTTTTCCGAAGAGCGAAACGATGAAAACTCTGAAGTGGTGTTAAAGAATAGGGACACTCTGTTAGAATTATCCGTTGTATTAGAGGGTAAATCGCAATCAAATACTCCAAATGTAAATAATGATGCATGTACCAAACCCGGGACTTCTGTTAATTCGCATATTAGTCTTCCCAAACTTGAAATTCCTTATTTTTACGGGGATAATGAATCTTGGTTGTCATTTAAAAATTTATTTAAATCATCTATTCTGGATAATGACAGCCTTAGTGAGGTTGAAAAGCTACAATACCTCCAATCGTGTGTAAGAGGTAGTGCATCAAAACTTATTCGTGGATTTTCGTTACAATCGGAAAATCTTAAACACTGTTGGGAAATTCTTACTCAGCGCTACGAAAATAAACGTCAATTAGCTATAACTCAAATAAATAAAATCTTTTCAGTAAAAGTAAACAAAGCGGATGATCCTAAATCGTTTTTCAATTTAATAGATACTTGTAACGAAGCGGTGCGAAATTTATCGACCCTCGGATTGGAATCTAATCCTCTTAGCGATCTTATTCTTATAAATTTCATGATTTCAAAATTGGATTCATCCGTTAGGCATAGGTGGGAGCTCAGTCTAGAGAATACGCAAACTATTCCCGATTTAAATTCGTTTCGTACATTCATAGAAAGGGAAGCTTCGAGTCAAACAAAGCTTGAAAATAAACCAGGAATGTTTAAGAAGCCAGTAGAAGGTAGTAGTGTAAAAAAATCTTGTGTCAATAATTCAATACTAGTCAAAGAAAATAAATGCGTCGCCTGTTCTCAAGTACATCAATTGTTTAAATGTCCCAAATTCAATCGAATTAGTGTTCAAGAGCGATGGGACTTAGTTAAATCAAAATCACTGTGTGAAAATTGTTTGCGAACTAATCATCAAGTGCGTCAATGTAGAATTAATATTAAATGTAAAGTATGTGCAGGTTCACATCACACTCTTCTGCACATTTATACACAGAATTCTGCAGATCAGGGAGGCGGCCTTGTTACTACGTCGGTGGCCAATAGTTCACAATCTAATGCAAATTTTAGTAACCTAAAGGTGTTATTGGCTACTGCCCTTATAAAGGTTAGGTCACCTAACGGCAAAATTATTCAATGTCGGGCGTTAGTTGATAGTGCCTCACAAAATAGTCTCATAACAAAGGACTGCGTTGAGAAGCTAAATTTGCCTTTGTTTGGCACTTCTCATCGACTTATAGGCATAAACGGTCTTTCCGCAGAAACTGTTTTAAATTTTACGGAATTCTCATTCTCGCCATATTTCGCTAACGAGTATAGGAACTTAAAAGCGCTAGTAGTAAATAGGGTTACTGCCCCTCTGCCGAATTTCCGGGTGCAAACGACGTCTTGGCCACATACAAACAATCTTCAATTAGCTGATATGAATTTCTTCAAGCAACAACCCATCGAAGTTTTATTAGGTGCAGATATTTTTGCGTCACTAATTTGTGGCACACCGATATCGGGAAGGCCAGGAGAACCATCTGCCATTCCCAGTTCACTTGGGTATTTACTCAGTGGCCCCCTCTCAAGGGATGGAATGGAACCAGAATCAACATATAGCTCATCGTTACACTGCCTTAACTTGAACGATTTTTTTGACAATCAGCCCATAATATCTTCTAAGAGTGACACCGAAGCCGATCCGGCAGAGGAACTATATAAATCTTCCACCAAGCGCAACCCCGAAGGTCGCTATGTTGTAAAATTACCCCTCCATGATGAGATAGATTTGGGGGAAAGTGCCAACTGTGCACTAAAAATGTTTAAGAAACTGGAAAATCGATTTGCGCAGAATCCCAAACTAAAAAAGGAGTATGCTCAGTTTATGTGTGAGTACTCCGATCTAGGTCATATGACTTTACTAAGGGCTGAAGAGCTTAATCGCCAACCCAATTATTATATGCCCCATCATGGAGTTATAAATGAAAATAGTAGCACTACAAAACTACGGGTAGTGTTCAATGCGTCGGCCTTAACTACAAATGGCAAATCCCTGAACTCCTATTTGTACAAAGGGCCAAAACTCCAATCCAGTATTTTTAGCAATCTAATTAGATTTCGTTTAAATAAAGTCGCCCTCTCGAGTGATATCGAGAAAATGTTTAGGCAAGTTCTAGTCGCAGAGCCTGATACAGACTTTCAAAGAATAGTTTGGAGGGCCAATGTTTCAGATCCACTCAGAGTGTATAAATTGAACACTGTTACTTATGGCACAGCCTGTGCTCCATTTTTAGCCCTGCGTACCATATTACAGCTATTAAACGATGAAGAACCCAATTTTCCCGTAGCTGTGCAGGCTGCCCGCAACAACCTGTATATGGACGATTTCCTTGGAGGTGCTGAAACAATCGAAGCCGCTCAATCATTGGTCACAGACTTTCAGGCATTATTTAATGCTGGGGGCTTCAAGCTGCGAAAATGGGCTTCAAATTATGTGGAAGCTCTAGTTCAGGTCCCAGAACCTTTAAAATCAACAAATCAGGAATTATCCTTAAACCCCGATCAATCCCAACGCATTTTAGGACTAAACTGGAATTTAACATCGGATACACTGCAGGTTGGCGTCAACACAGAAGAAAACGTTAAAACTAAACGACAATTATTGTCCGTAATTGCACGCATCTTCGACCCTTTGGGTCTGTTATCCCCTGCCACTATTCTTTTAAAATTGCTTCTACAAGATGTTTGGAAGCTAAAACTTGGTTGGGATGATCCTTTACCACCAGACATTCAAACCAGGTGGAACGAATTTTATGAAAAAATTGCTTCCTTTAAGGCCATGTCAGTACCCAGATTTTTAGACCTGAAGTCTGAACCTATTCTCCAGATTCTGGGATTTTGTGATGCGTCAACAAAGGCATATTCTGCCGTAATTTATATACGCCCAAGTCAGAACTCATCTTTAAAATTGATTGCAGCTAAAACCCGTGTAGCTCCTTTAAAACCCATTACCTTGCCTAGGTTGGAGCTATGCGCGGCTGTATTACTCTCGGAACTTTTGGCAGTCGTCCAGAGCTCGCTGGATTATCAGGTTGAGGACTTTCTCCTATGGACAGACTCAACAATCGCCCGTAGTTGGATCTTAAATCCACCCTTAAAGGGCAACACATATGTCCTACACCGAGTAACCAAAATTAGGGCTCTCACAGACCCCACATCATGGCATCACTTACCAAGCAAACTTAACCCAGCAGACTGTGCAACCCGTGGGCTGTTACCCGACAAATTACACCACTTTAACTTGTGGTGGTCTGGACCTGATTGGTCAAAGATTCCGGTATCAGATCATGAGTCCAAGATTGCTACCTCAGTCCCATGTACAATTGTGGGAATTCCTGGACTAATAGAGTCAATTCCAAAGCAAGAATCCGTTATAGAGGATTTGGTTTCAAAATTTTCATCAAGTAATAAACTTTTTCGTGTAATTGCATTTATAAAGCGATTTATAAATAATATTAGAAATGCTACAAAATTGAAAGGACCAGTCTCAGTACAAGAAATTTCAGAAGCTAGAAAAATTGTTATTAAATTCGTCCAACAAAGGTCCTTTGCTTCAGAAATCGCCCTTTTGCAGCGCGGCCAACCCGTGGCAAACAGCAGTAAACTAAAAAATCTCAATGTATTTCTTGATTCAGAAAATCTATTGAGAGTGGGAGGTAGAATTGATAGAAACATCACTCTACCCTATGATACTAAACATCCAATACTCATACCTAAGAATCACCCTTTTACATCGACATTAATAAGACATTTTCACACGTATAGTCTTCATGGAGGTGTCGACCTAGTATTAAATCTCATTCGCCAGTCTTACTGGATTCCTGATGGTAGATCCACTGTGAAAAAAGAGCTTCGTAAATGTGTCACATGTGCCAAAGTCCAACCGACCCCAATTCAACAAATGATGGGTGACCTTCCCAGGGCAAGAGTCAACCCTTGTAGACCATTTCAACATGTTGGCCTTGATTATGCAGGCCCTATTCAAACAAAGTGTGAACATAAACGAACAAAAACAAAATTTAAGTCCTATATTTGTCTATTCATCTGCATGAGCACCAAGGCAATTCATCTCGAATTAGTCACAAGCTTAGCAACTGAACATTTTTTATATGCCCTACAAAGATTCATAGCGCGTCGAGGCTATCCTACTGACATTTATTCTGACAACGGACGCAACTTTGTTGGTGCCCATGCCCATTTGAAGAAACTCGTGACACTTTCAAAAACCAACACCATTCAGGAATTTGTAGCAAATAGACAAATTCATTGGCATTTTATGCCACCTTACGGGCCTAACTTTGGCGGCCTATGGGAATCTTCCGTTAAATTGGCTAAACGCCATTTACTTAAAGCATGTAAAGGCAGTTGCCTATCGTTTGAGGAGTGTGCTACGATTCTAACTAACATTGAAGCCTGCTTAAATTCTCGCCCCTTAGTCCCACTTTCCACCGAGCCCAATAATTTCTTAGTGCTTACACCGGGACATTTCTTAATTGAGGCTCCGCTTCTCCAGCTTCCTGAACACTCTTTTCACCAAACTAATCCATTGTGTACCAGTTTTTCTTCCAGGTGGAAACTCGTCCAGCAGATCAAGAAGCAATTTTGGAGTACATGGGCCAAGTCTTATTTGACGTCACTCCAATCAAGAGAAAAGTGGACGAGCGGCAATACACATCTGCAACCTGGTCAGCTAGTCCTGGTCTTGGAACCTTCTATTCAGCCAGCACACTGGACCCTTGCCCGAATTCTGGAAGTCCATCCTGGAGATGATGGCATCGTAAGAATCGTCACTCTGAAGACACCATCTGGAGTCATCAAACGACCGGTGAATAGAGTCGCCAGTCTGCCATGCTCAGCCCCCCCCCGGAGGATGTCGGGGAGGAGGAGAAGGAGAAGGTGCGCACATAGGAACTGATTTAGAACGGCGCTGAGCAGTTTTGTTTCAGTCGTTTTTCGAATCCGGACGAGGTACAAGGTATCTCGGAACAATAGAATCTGAACTATTAAAAATCTTATAATCGTATTCATAATATTTCCATTCATCATTCTTAAATATTAATAATCAATATTAAATCAGTCATGTATCAAATAAAGGGTAGTTTCAAGGATATCGTAGGTTTCAGAGTCTATGTATTGGCAGTTCTAGTTTTACTAATCCCGGACTGCTGGCAGAGGGGTAAGTAGATTTAAACTTATTCTCATTTAATTATATGCTGATTTGTCTTTAAGTAAGAGTTGAAAAATTTGAATTTTTAAATAAATGAGTTAGCAATCCTTAATCCGAGATACTAAATTTAATCAACCCTAATTCGAAATGCATAAATTGATTTAGTCGAAATTCTATGTTGGCTGCAAAGCCAATTACAATACTTTTTCTCATGGCATATGTTGGGTAAACAAAATCAAATATATTGGTATGGTTTCTGCCCTTCAAAAACTTACAGACTTGGTCTTAATTACACTGATAAAAAAGATGTACTGCCTTCATCTAGTATGAATGAGTGGTCATTTTATAAATCCCTAAACTAGAAATATGGATTTCCGAGCTATGTTTATAAGGCACGCCAATAAGCTGAACAGATGAAATGATCGAGAATTTCTAATCTATACATTTCTAGATAGTGAAACAATATTATGAATATTGTGAATCCTTTGTATTTCGAGATATTCTCGCTTGATTTTCTAGAATCAGGGTATCTATTCTCCGATCCGACTGCCATAGCGACCGTCCTTGAACAACGACAGTCGTCAAATCAAAAGTCGGAATGTGACGTCACGTGATCAAAATAACGACTGCCACAGTCGGAATTGAGGTATAGTCTGGTCGGAGAATGGATGCCCAGGTCATAATTGCATCATCAAGGTTATAATTGCTGAAACTCGCCTCTTGTATTCGCATTTATTTGCAGACTTTCAAATAAGTTTGACCTCGAAAAATAGCAGACGCTCTAGAATTCTAATAGGGGTTTCTAGAACTCGTTTTCAAAGGGCATTAGAATTTATAAGGATGAAATGGAAATATTTTTACTAGAGCCACACTTCAGATTTTAGATGTCAGTTACAGAATTTTTTCTCAGTGTATATCGTGTATATATAGATTGTTAGGCAACAGAAGAAAAAAATACTTTTTTTAAAAATATTTTTATATGAATGAAAAACATAGAATAGATATTATACATAAACAAATTGTAGATGTATAATCACCGGAAGTTATTAAACATTCGTTGCACTTCCGTAAAGCACAGAAAAGTAAGAAAATGTTTTTATTCGTTATTTGAAATTAAAATAGTTAACGAAGCATGCCTGTAAAATCATGCCATAATAGCACTTAACAACTTCAAAATTTATATATTATTAAAAGATTGATTTTGGATTATTTTACTAAAATCACAAAGACAAATTTTTCCAAGACTACAATACTCTTTTTACAAGGCATATTTTGGTTAAACAAAATAGGGTAATACAATATGGTTCCTGCCATTCGAAAACTTACAGACTTGGTCTTAAAAAAAATATATATATATGTATATATATATATATATATATATGTGTGTGTGTGTGTGTGTGTGTGTGTGTGTGTGTGTGTATAATATATATAGCGGAGAGTTTTTTTTTTTTTTTTTTTTTTTTTTTACATGTAGTGTTGTTTTTACAAATGTTTTTGGTTACTTTAATTCATTGTTTTAAGTTTATTAACGTTTTTTTTCTTCTTGTTGGCCATGCCCACTTATCTTCAAGTCTCAACATATTTTCAAAATTATATATATATATTGTTACGCAACAAAATAGAAAATATTTTTATGTTAGTGAAAATCACAGACATGAGATTACACGTAAACAAATCGTAGAAGTATAATCTTCGAATGTTGTTCAGACTTCTGTTGCATTTCAATAAAGCACAGAAGAGTAATAAATTGTTTCGATTGGTATATTTCAAATTAAAAAAATCATCGAAACATGTCTGTAAAACCATGTCATAATAGCACTTAGCAACGACAAAATTTTCATATTACTAGAAGATAGAATTTGGATTATTTTAAAGGTTTACACAAGTATGTACATATATATATATATAAAGTAATAAAAAATATATATAACAGACATTGCTAGCATCAAATGAATTGCTAAATATGAGCCTATCTCATATTAACCCGATTTAAATATACCTTGGAAATTATACGCGATTTTAAATTTCTATCAAACTGTAGTCAAAACAGGAATATGATTTGTTAAAATAATGTAAATAGCCTACTTGATTTGGAAAAGTTAGAATAAGCGAATTAAAGTTATCTAGTAATCACTGAGACGTGTATAAAGTCATATGCTAAACAATTTTCTGTGATATATTGAAAATTTACCTCGATTTGCGGGCAGCAATTTGTATTCTTGCCAAGCACATAACAGCCTTTATTTTACCTTTATTATTCTCTCGAAATCTGCAGATGGAATTATTGGAGCATAAAGATTTGAAACTATGTTTGTATAACATGTTTAATAATGTTAACTTGTTAAGCTGATACAATGTAACATTCTTGTATTTAATAAATACTTTTAATTAATTTCCTGTTACGCTTGGAAAGCAGTTCTAAGCACATAATTGTATATTTATATAGGTTTGTTTACGTACTAAATGAAGATGTTAAACTTTATTTAGACAGAAAAACTTATTTAAATTGAACGTCTATAAGTTTTTAAATACATCGAAAATTCATATAAATTAAAGGATTTTCTATATTATAATGTGGTTGTCAAAAACCGTATTTGAAGGAGATAATTGTTAACAAAGTGTTATAAATACTATCGAAGACAATGCAACTGTTTATCTTTATGCAGAAAAATGCTTTGAAGTACGAGGTGTGGCTATTAAATAACGAGACTATTGCTGCTACAGTTGAAATACATATGCGCAAAATCCAAACGACTGACAGCTGTGCAGCGTAAAGCCTTCTTATTCGATTGCATCACCTCCCGTGTTTGTAGAGGAATACGTCTGGCCGTAACTTACGTTTGTGTAAGAGGTGTTTGTTTTGTTTTGCCGAAATCATGATACGTGAGCAAAGAATTGTCGTGAAATTTCACGTGAAACTTGGTAAAACCGCTAGTGAAATTTATATTTTATTAAAACAACTTTATGGCGATGAATGTTTATCGCGTGCGCAAGTTTTTGAGTGGTTCAAGTGTTTCCAAGATGGCCGAGACGACGTTGGAGAAGATGACTGTCCGGGTTGCACTTCCACGTTGTTTTTTTTCGGCATTCATGGGATTGTGCACCTTCACTGGGTTTCTGAAGGTCAAACTATTAATCAACATTACTATCTTGAGGTACCTACTTAACTCCGTGAAAGAGTAAGGAAAAAACTACCCGAATTGTGGAAAAACAAGTCATGGGTTCTCCATCAAGACAACGCTCCAGCTCACACTGCATTGTCTGTCAAGACGTTTCTAGCCACGTACAACATCCCAGTTTTAGACCATCCGCCTTATTTGCCTGACCTGGCCCCATGTGACTTTTATCTGTTACCCAAAGTCAAATTTGAATTAAAAGTAACAAGATTTGAGTCAGTTGAAGCTCTGAAAAGGAAAGCGGCATGCCGCATGCAGGAGATCACAGAACATGACTTCCAGCACTGTTTTGAACAATGGAAAATTCGCATGGAGCGTTGTAGGGATAGAGGAGGGGTATATATTGAAGATGATAATAACTAAATATGTATAAATTTAAAATAAAATGTTTTACAGCAATAGTCTCGTTATTTAATAGCCACACCTCGTATATCATAGCATTAGTGACCTTAGTAACCTTTTTAACCCTTTTATATGTTATCGTTAACAGACAACAGTACATAATCGTACTTCCTTTAATTTGTAAGACTGCAATTTAGCGCATTTCCGTTAAATGCATGCATTCAGGCCCTCTCTTAAAAAACTAGTTGGCATAGGTGGACTCTGCTCAGTTCCCCATCATATGTATGTTCTCATAAATTTCTTGTACAGGACATATTATATACATGTTAAGAGAAATGAATTTGACCAAACGCTTGACACGGTGACTGAACGAAATCCTCGCCTAATAGGCTACCCACCATTCAGTTCGATATCTTATTCTAATCTATTAATTTATTTTATTGGGATCAATTTCTTAGTTTATTTTCATGCTACTATTTCCAATACAACTTTCCCAAAAATGCGTATTTATATGAAATATCGACCCATTTTGCTACATTGATAAAATCTTAAATTTCGAATAACTTACGAAATTTTCCTATTCGAATATTTTTAGTCAATTATGTTCATACAAGTATCATAAATGTTATTTTGAAATTGTCTGATATATTCATGATCTTCAAAATGGACGTTCATTCTCGATTTTGTCTTATTCTGCTATTTTAAATAAATCGTAAATTCCAAATAACTTACGAATTTTTTAAATTGGAAAATTCATACTCTATGGCAGCGGTTCCCAACCTTTTTAGTTGTGCGGACCACAAATTTTATAAAAAAGACTTTGAGGCCCACTAACTACTTAATATACAAGTAAAAAATATAATGGCAAATAGACATCTATATATGTTATATATAGATGTATATACTGGGCAGATATATCAGCAATTAATAAAAGATACTGTACAAGAAGAATTAATAATAATAATAATAATAATAATAACTTTATTGTATTTACTTAGCTGTTACCTCTGTAATAAATTTCAAAAACAAGTGATTTAAAAAAAAAAAAAAAAAAAACTTAATGAGATTTTTGACGTTGTTTGTTCTCCACGAGTGAGTCCATATCTGTATTGAAACTGGATAATTTTAGCTTCAAATCCCTCTCAACATTCAATTTATTACAATATTTATTTTTCAAAAAAAAAAAAAAAAACTAAT
Organism: Salticus scenicus; assembly: GCA_963930645.1. NCBI lineage: Eukaryota > Metazoa > Arthropoda > Arachnida > Araneae > Salticidae > Salticus > Salticus scenicus. Next base: position 5,811,103 of record OZ005659.1, read on the forward strand.
GTTGAAAAAGCTCATTCACATAGATAGGTTGTTGAAAAGCCCATCAAGTGTCTCAATGCAATTTTTGCAATAGCTGGATAATCTTGCCGAACGTTTATCCAAAACGTGACCAATGGTGTTGTTTTAAAAAGCGATTTTAGAGTTTAACACATGATAATTCTATTAACGTGTCTTCCACTCTTTAAGATAATTTCAATTTTTTAGGTAATTTTCTTCAAAGGGATTTCTGATCAATTGGATTTCATCTGATGAAATCCCTGAACAACAGCCAACGCGTTTTCCTTATTGACTACTACGGACCACGGAAATCTTGAGTAACACCACATCTCACTAGTGAATCGTCCTGAAAAACTGGTATTTGGACTCAATATTCCACGGCCCAGTACCGCACTGCCCGCGGCCCACTTGCGGGCCGCGGCCCATGGGTTGGGAACCGCTGCTCTATGGTGTTCATGTCAGTATCCTAAATAATATTTCAAAAGTGGTCTGACATCTTTATAATGAAAATATCCCTCAAGATTGACGTTTGTGTAAAATTTGCCCTATTCTATTATAATAAGAAATTCGTAAAATTCTAATAACTTACGAAATGTTTATATTGGAAAATTCATAGGGAATAACATTCATGCCAGTATCCTAAATAATATTTCTAAAGTAGTCTGACATCTTTACGATGAAAATATCCCTCAAAATTGACGTTTATGTGAAATTTTGTCCTATTCTGCCGTGTTAAGAAATTCGTAAATATCCAATAACTTGCGAAATGTTTAAAGTTGCATGTTTATAGAAACTGATGTTCATTCCGGCATCAAAACTGATATTTTAAAACTGGTCTGACATTTTTACAGCATAAATTTTCCATTTAATACAAGTTTAAGTGAAATTTTGCGTATTCTCCCATGTTAAGAAAATAGTAAATTTCAAATAACTTACGACGTTTTTAATTCGAATGTTGCAGATAAATAGGGTTCTTGCCAGTGGCAAAAGTAATATTTTAAAACTGCTCTGACCTCTCTGCGATTATTTGTTCGTGAGATATCGTGTAAACAGACTAACAAACTAACGGACTAACACACTAACAGACTAACACACTAACATACACTCTACAGACAGACACCATACAAATTTTGTCATTTTCTGATTCCTCACACCTGAAAACGTGTAAAAAAGTCAAAAATCCATAGTCGAAAATTTTCACGTTTACCTAAGTACCCCATACCTATAGTATGATGGGGAACTAATAATAATAATAATATTAATAATAAAATTCAAACTATATAACAAAATGCAACCACCATCGTTGCTTTCTTTATTCTATTCTATTTCTTAAAACAATTTTTATATGTCACACGCACCACATAACCTTTAATTTTACATCAAATTTTTAAGATAGCACGCGATCATGTTTTATATAAAAATTAAATCATTAAATTCATTTTTTTACTTATTTTTGTTTCATTTTGAACGCGCACTTTTTATTTCCTAATTCAAAAAAAAAAAAAAAAAAAAAAAAAAAAAAAAAAATTGATAGTGTTTGTTCCGATACTGATTATTATTAATTTCCTGATTATATTCTGGCAAAAGCAGAATTTAGTTTAAGACGGAGAACTATTAGTTTTTTTTTTTTTTTTCAAATTATAATATCGCTTTCAAATTATTTAATTATATTTTCGATAAATTTTAGATTTCGAGATAAATGTCCAACTATCGAAAAATGACACCACAAAAATCCCAGATTGAGACTAAAAGTCCTCAGTTCTGATAATAAATAAAAAACTAGTTGGCAAAGGTCGACTCTGCTCAGTTCCCCATCATATTTATGTTCTCATACATTTCTAGTGCGAGACATATTATAATCATGTTAAAAGAAATGAATTTGAACAAAGCTTGATATAGTGACAGAATAAAATCCCAGCCTAATAGGCTATCCACCGTTAACTTCGATGTATATATCTTATTCTAATCTATTAATTTATTTTATCAGGGTCAATTCCGTTGTTTAGTTTTCATGCTAGTATTTCCAATGCAATAATCCTCAAAATTCATATTTATATGAAAAATTTACAATTTCGCTATGTTGATAAAATCGTAAATTACGAATGATTTACGAAATTTTCCTATTAGAATATTTGTATTCAATCATGTTCAAACAAATATCATAAATGTAATTTTGAAGTTGTCTAATGTATTTTTGATCCTCAAAATGGAAATTTATGCTCAATTTTGCCTTATTCTGACATGTTAAGTAAATCGTAAATTTCAAATAACTTACGAATTTTTTAAATTGGAAAAATCATAGTCTATGATATTCATGCCAGTATCCTACATAATATTTCGAAAGTGGTTTGACATCTTTACGATGAAAATATCCCTCAAGATGGACGTTTATGTGAAATTTGGCTCTATGCTGCCATGATAAGAAATTCGCAATTTTCCAATAACTTACGAAATTTTTATATTGGAAAATTCATAGTCATTAATATTCATGCCAGTGTTCTAAATAATAATTCAAAAGTAGTCTGACATCTTTACGATGAAAATATCTCTCAAAATTGACGTTTATGTGAAATTTTACTCTATAATGCCATGTTAAGAAATTCGTAAATTTTCTATAACTTGCGAAATTTTCAGAGTAGCACATTTATACTTACTAATGTTCATTCCGGCATCAAACATGATATTTTAAAACTGGTCTGACATTTTTACAGTAAAAAGTTTCCATTTAATGCACGTTTAAGTGAATTTTTGTCCTATTCTGCCATGTTAAGAAAATCGTAAATTTCTCATAACTTACGAAGTTTTTTAATTCGAATGTTGCAAAAGAATCGGGTTCTTGCCAGTATCGAAAGTAATATTTTAAAACTGATCTGACCTCTCTGCGATCATTTGTTCGTGAGATATCGTGTTAACAGACTAACCAACTAAGTGACCAACACACTGACACACTAACAGACACCCTACAGACAGACACCATACAAATTTTGTCATTTTCGGGTTCCTCACACCTGAAAACGTGTAAAAAAGTCTAAAAACCGAGGTCGAAAATTCACACGATTACTTAAGTTCCCCATACCTATAGTATGATGGGGAACTAATACATCGTAGTTAAAAAAAAAAAAAAAAAAATCTGCACATAATAGAATTTAAATTAGTACGGCAGAACGTTTTTAAATCTATTCTTCCATATAAAGGCATGCAATAACTGTGTTTAATTCCTTAAAACATCGGTTATTATATTCATTTTTTAAAATTTCTTTTGTATAGCTTTAGCATAAGAGCCGCTTGGCGACTTTTAAATTTTGTAGTCATTTTGGCGATGAATTAAAATGGCTACCGCAAAAGAGTAAGTAAAGATTTTGGTGAGAAACGGCCAAGCTACTTCGGTAACAAATCGATGACCAGCAACGAAATAGTTAAAAATAGAAGCAAAATCTCTTATCGGTATAAAATTAATACAATCCGCAGTAACGTTAATCGCGCAATATTAATATGCAATAATAAAAAAGACTTAAATAAAGAACTTAAATTTATTAAAAAATTAACCATTGAAGCCGGATATCTTAAATTCTTCGTTGAAAAAAAAAAAAAAAAAAAGAATTAAATAAGAATTCCTAGCCATCAAAAAACGCAAAAAAAGTTCACATTTTCAATACCATATAATCAAGGAACCTCAAATATAGTAAAAAATACCGCTAATAAATTTAATCTAAACATCCCAATAAAGCCCAACCCAAATATTTTCCAAATTATAAGAAACGACAAAGATATTACTCCCTCCCCTTGAAACCGCCGGAGTTTATAAAATCCCTATAGAATACCCCGATAAAAATACCGTAAGTTACATAGGTGTTACAAAAAGAAAAAGAAAAACACGCCTCAAAGAACATGAAAATGATATTAAATTTTCCCGATTTACTACCGCGCTTGCTCGAACATATTACGAAAATAAAATAGATATTAAATTTAATGACGCTGAAAAATTGGCCAATTACAATAACCATACTTACGCGTTTTACAGAGAGAGTATCGAATTAATTGGTGATAATGTCGCCATTAATGACCACGAGTCTGCCAAAATAGATCCGCAGTGGCGCTACTTATTAGAAGAACGAAGTAAAGATACAAATAGCCAAGGCCCACAAGCACAGTTTGCAATTGATAAAGAGGGAGGATCCTCCCACGAAAAGCTTCTTGCGGAAGATGAAGCCTAAGTAAGGACTTTTAATTTATTTTATAATTACGTTATTCAAGTTCACTATTGAATGTCTTCTATAAAAAATGGAGTGAATACGACCACTCGTTTGTGTACAGGGATACCCGAAAGTATTCCTAAGCATTGCGTACTATGAGATGTATTTCTATAAACCAAATTTAAAAAAAAAAAAAAAAAAAAAAAAAAATCTGACATTGACAGATTTTAATTTAGTGCCAGAGGCCTACTGCTAAACTTGTTAATATTGACAAATTCTTCTTTAGTTAATTCGTGACGATCTAAATTCCATGATAAAGTTTTCATTAAATCAAACCAATGTGTTTCGGCTGCAGATATTGTAACAAATAACGTTGGAAGTCCAAACTGTCTTATAGCCGCAAAACAACGTTTTTTCTCTTTTTCCTAATGAGGGGGAGGTGTGCCTTGGGGGGGACTCATGTCAAAGGTGTGCCTTGGGGGGGGGACTCATGTCAAAGTTGTACCTTGGGAGGGACTCATGTCAAAGTTGTGCCTTGGGGGGACTCATGTCAAAGTTGGGCCTGGGGGGGGACTAATGTCAAAGTTGGGCCTTGGGGGGACTCATGTCAAAGTTGTACCTAGGGGGGGGGACTCATGTCAAAGTTGTGCCTGGGGGGACTCATGTCAAAGTTGTGCCTTGGGGGGACTTCATTCAATAAATCCCCATTCAATAAACCGACTGAAATAGGCCCTTAGCACTATTAAGAGTGTATTATAAAAATTCGACAACGCTGTACCGACTGAAATAGGGATACCTTGGGAGGGGACTCATGTCAAAGTTGGGCCTGGGGGGGACTCATGTCAAAGTTGGGCCTGGGAGGGACTCATGTCAAAGTTGTGCCTTGGGGGGACTTCATTCAATAAATCCCCATTCAATAAACCGACTGAAATAGGCCCTTAGCACTATTAAGAGTGTATTATAAAAATTCGACAACGCTGTACCGACTGAAATAGGGGTACCTTGGGGGGGGACTCATGTCAAAGTTGGGCCTTGGGGGGACTTCATTCAATAAATCCCCATTCAATAAACCGACTGAAATAGGCCTCTAGCACTAATTAAGAGTGACCTATAAAAATTCGACAACTGTACCGACTGAAATAGGCCTCTAGCACTAATAACTTTATTTTGCAGTAACATTAATAAATTTAAAATATGTTATTCATATGCATAAAAGAATGCTTTTCCAGAACCACACAAAAATATCAAGTTACATTGAGTGATATTGCTGGAAAATTGCTAGAATTGGATTTTCTTTTACAATAAGTGTTTCTAGCACTTTCTAACAATTTTTAAATGTGAATATGATTTGAATCTGTGTATCTGTCTTTTCGACTGTTCATCTGTCTATTTGTCTGTCTACCCACCTCCAGCCTCAGAAAAAAAAATATATTTTTAATGATATATGTTATTCAAGTTCATTATGGAATGTTCCGTACTTAAAAGAGCAATTATTGGTTCTGTATAACTGTATTGAGTACAGGTACACTAAAAGGAAAAAAAAAAAAAAAAAAAAAAAAGCCAATGCATTGTATTTTAAGACAAACGTTTAAATAAATTACATTTAAATAACTTTCTACGACAAAAATAATAATTTTAAAAAATGACATTTGTTGTTAATATGCTAAAATAATGTTTTGTATAGAATATGATATGGTTAACTTTCAAATATACAGGGCTACACTAAAATATTCAGATACATTAACGGCTGCAATTAGTAACCAAGGAATTCATTTTATTTTGCGTAAAGAATTTTTAACACATTATAATAATGTTTAAGAGTGATTATGAATTCAGTCAATCTAGCTGTTTGACTTTAAGTCCTTCTGTCTGTTCGTTGTGTAAAAACGTATACAAAGAACACTGAAAGTTATACGATACTACAAATATGTACAGTTGGAAAGTGTTGATAATCAATGCGCACCGCATAATTTTTCAATGTTGTTTAAATTTATAAAAACATCTGTGTTATATATTAATAAATTCTCTTGCTGTAGCAATTTTTACAATGGGAAAAGTGTTGAGAATATGAGCATGTTTAAATAATAATAATAATAATAAATAAAACTAAATTTTCCACCGATTTACCCCCATTCTACCCTATGACTGCCAATAAACATACTTCTTCTGTTACTAGAGAGAACTATCTGACCATGAGAGATCATTAAGCTGTTTTTATCAATTTTGTACATTGATTTGTCTTTAATTTCTAAATATCTTAGAATCAATTGAAAATAATACATTATATTACAAAATGTGCCCTAGATAACTGGTTTTATATTTGTCGCACACCTAAAAAATCAAAAGAAATATTCAGACTTAAGTTAAATCTCAATGATTATTTGATTTTTTTTTTTTTTTCACTCATATTTTTTCTGCTACAAATATTTTTTTGGGAAAAAAAATAAAAAAAAAAAATAAAAAAAAAATAAGTTTATTAATTAAGTATAGCAAACAAAACATCATATACATTTTCAAATAAGTATATAATTCATTTCCTTATCATATTATTTGGAATTTAAATCTCAACTTAATTGAATAAAAGAATAATATTATATAAATCTCTATTATTTAAGAAGATTTTTCGAACACCTTTTTTTTTTTTTTTTTTTTTTTTTTTTTTCTCTCTGTGTTTTCATTTTGCATTGAACAAATAACGAAATTTAATTTAGTACGTTTTGCAATTTTTCGAATATGAAATACTAAAATTTAATTTGCATTGATGAAACTTAATTACAATTTGAAATTTAAAAATTAGTTTTGTTTTCATTTCTTCGAAAATTTTGATTTATATTTGTATGTTTTAAAAATATCCCTCCCCAAGAAATATTTTAAATAGTTTTTTTTTTTTTTTTTTTTTTTTTTTTTTAAGCAATAATCCGGAGAGTTAAAATTTAAAATCCAAGGGATATTTCTAATATTTGTATTTGGAATCACAAATGTATTTTTTGAAGAGAATGTGGAGAATGTAAAGTTTGTGTGGAGAATGTAAAACAGCGAATTTAAAATGTTTTTTTTTTTTTTTTTTTTTTTTTTTTTTTAATTTGGAAAAATATTTGTTAAAAATAATTATAATAGAGTTCTTAAAAAAGTAATAATGATTAATAATTTATTTTCAATATTTAATTTATTACAAACAATACCATTAATTTATATTACTAATTATTCTTAACTTTATCTTTTAAATTTTAATTCTAAAAATATTTCAGTGATGTATATTGCAATGTCTGCATTATACCTCTGACTACGATAGCATGGTCGGTAAGAGAAATTAGCTTGTAATTGACTGAATGCGGGTTCGATTTTCGAGAGAAATGAATACTCTCGTGTATGCTAATCGTGACTGGTGCACGTTAAATCTGCCGTGGTTAAATCTGCCAAGTTCCTTAAAACAGATTAAGCTTTTGGGGGTACTGGATGATGGGACTACTCGATCCTGACCTAGATCAAATTTGAGGCTCTTCTCGTTTACTGGTGCTGCCATCTTTCGCCAATTTCTCGAACTAGCTCTTTCTTCCACCACTTCTATTATTTCTCTAAAAAACGAGTGAGTTCCCCCGCCATATTAAATCAGAGTAGTTTTACTAACGGAGCTCAGCGTATCCGAATGGCATAAATAGCAACAACATGATTTTTCTAGAAGAATATCTAGAAAATTTTCTGAAAATAATATGCCTTTAAACGCTTCTTTATTTTAAGCAACCAACTTTTTTTTTTTTTTTTTTTTTTTCCTGTATCGACATTTTTTTTTTTAAATATATTGTGTAAAAATTGTTTGGATTTATATATTTTTAAAAGTTTATGCTTTCATATAACCATTTTTATAGTTTTCAATTATTGTTTTAAAAACTATACTGAAATAAATACTGTGAAACAACTGCGACTTTGGTAAATGGATAACGAAGCAAAACAACTTTTCCCAAATTGTTTAAAATTGTTTTAAGAAAATCTAATAATAAATAGTTACTGAAAATCAATCAAATAGATCATGGATTCTAAAAGGATGAAATATTTTTAAAAATGAAGTACTTTTTATAAATTTGGAAAAAAAAAAAAAATCTGTGCTAAAACTTTAAATTACTTAGCATGTAATTACATATAATTACATAAAGTATAGATGTTTATTAGGTATATTAAACGTAATTTTGCTTTAGTAACAGTATATATAATTTAATGTTACACACACACTGACACAAAATAAATATATATATATATATATATATATATATATATATATATATATATATATATATATATATATATATATATATAATAAAAAGTCTAGTCTCGTGCACTAGACACTGTGCCATCTTCAAGATGTCCTTTTGCCGAAAAGTATTGCAATGTATTTCGCTATTAGAATTTAAATTTAAGCAACAAAATTCTCATTTTTAAATATTTTTATTTAACTTGGTATGTTTTTTTTATCTGTAGTGGTTAACTCTAATAATTAAATATATTCACGTTCAAGTAGCTTCGGATTTAGGATGTGGCTCTCAGTGCCTTAGATTCTCAACTCCAGTTCCAAATTTATTTTCGAATATTATTATTTCTTATCGTTCTATTACGCTAAAATTCCCATGCATGTATTAGGGTGAGCATAAGAGTTACACCCCCTCCCCCCTCAACTTCAGTTCAAAATCTGTTTATGAATTTTAACCCTTTTTCTATCCTTCTATTGGGCTGAATATTTGCATACATATACATTATCTACATATTCTGAATTGCAGTCCTAGTATGCATTTTAAATAAAACCGTGTTTTTACTTTTTTTTATTTATTTTTTATTTTTTTTTAAAACCTAAGTCACATTTTTATGATTAATTCCTCCAAACCTGCCCCTATATAAAATTTTACGCATTTTCAAGAAAAGGTTTAATGTTTTTTACATTTATATTAATATTCGCATTCTTAAAAGCATTTGGCGTATTATGACATAATTACCAAGTGTCTTGATTTCAGCGGGAGACTCTTATACCAGAAATTTTCACTTTACTGAATAGTAGAAAAGTAATAGGATATATTTCTATTTAAAATAAGTAATGATAAATCTGATTTAAAATTTGAAAGTGTTGGTAAGCATTATAAAACTTCTACTTGTTTCAAAATTTAAAATAGGCAATTACCTACATTTTGCTCAAAAAAAAAAAAAAAAAAAAAAAAAAGTATTATTGAATTTCTCTTCTTTCTTTTTTGTATCAAAGTATCAGATATTCCTTGATCGAAGTATACATTTGAAGAAATTAAATAAAATATTGTCAATGCTATATTTAGGGAATTTTGAACATTTTTAATCTGTATAGTACTAAAAGGTTTTATATAACGTAGCATTTGTTTATATACACATTTTTAATAAACATGCACAATTGAATTCAGCAGGAACAAAAGAGCCAGGAATTGATTCTTAGTACAACTTCTCAGTTCAATAATAGTAAGAAAATTCAATAAACATTTGACAGCCACTATTTCAACATATAAAAGTTGGAAATTTTCCTTTGTTTTGTAAATAACTATAAATAAATTTTTTGCTATTTAAAAAAAAAAAAAAATGGTTGATGACTAATGGATATCAGGATTACAAATTGAACTGTAAATACACTGTACATTTTTCATAGAAAATTCCAAGAAATATTTGCTGTACGCTTATGTTCATCCTTATAATCAGTATGATTATAATCATGGTTAAGCTTTTAATTAAAATATTTGATCATTTGTTTAATTAAATTTAATGCAGGTTTTATTAAATATAACAGACAGCTGTTTCGGTAGCATTTAGCATACTGTCTTTAGTGCATGAAGAAACGAAATGAAAATGCCATTATATATATAAAGGAATTGGATTCTACAACTGTTTAATCTTCTAATAGAACTAAATGACATATCGTCACATATTACCAATTTGGAGGAATATGCACACTACTGAAACTACCCTTCAAAGAAAAATTAGCCATTAGTGGACTGGACTGTCATGATAACATTTTGTGATCATCATGTCATTTTGTGATCACGATGTCATTTTGTGGATAATTAGTAAACACCTATGAAAACATTATATACCAATCCGAATTTGAAACACTCGCGCAATAAATTAATTGCGTATATTTATTTTAGTCATATGAAATCAAAGCATGTAATAAATTATTTAAAATGAACAGAGTAAAAGCATAAATATGTATAATAAAATTTGTAAAAGTAATAATAAAAAATATAATTTTCGTTACTAATTACTACTTGAATAATTTGTTTAACTTCAAAAATTTTTAATCCTGCTTCTAACTTATAAATTTCTATTTAAAACTTTAACACTCCTGGAATTTTTTATGGAATTACGACTAATAATGTTAATTTACATAAATTAAAAAGAATATATTTTTCGATAAAACATTTTTATTTATTTGAAATAAATTCTTATTATTCTTTAACAGACTATAAATTTTACCCATCGTTATTTGTTTCACTATTATTACCATCAAAATTATTTCATTCTTAAAACAATAATCTTTTTGATTAATTTATAATTTTCAGGTACTTAAATGGAAAAAAAAAACTTTAATATTACACTTCCCCTGTGACTACTTCTTTAACTGATTATTTCTTTTCTTTTTAATCAGAACTTTTTTTTTTCATTTCCTTCTAGGCTAATTTGGAATTGCTTTAGCCTATTACACACTACTTTAATTAAAATTCTGGATATCATCCCTTAATTACACTTTTCTTAAACCCTGACAAACTATTTTTAGATTTTACATATTTGAATACATTAAACACTTTAATCAAAAGAGAAATTTGTCCAAGTTTTTACAAGGAAAAAAAAAAAAAAAAAAAAAAAAAAAAAAGTAATGTTTTTTTTTTTTTTTTTTACTTTTACAGATTGTTTAATTTTGATTTTACCAAAAATATTAATTTTTGCTAATAGAAATTAATTTTTTGTCCATCACAAATAAAATTAATAATTTACATGTTATAAAATTAATACACATGCGTTATATCATGAGCTATTATTGTATTAGATAAAAAATATCTTTTAAGTAATAAAATTTCCTATTTTTAAAGATTGCTTTAGAATGATTGCTTGGATACGATTGGAAATACTTTTCTTTTGGTACAGTTAATTACTATATATACGAAAGGACAAAGAAACTTCCAATTAAGTCATTTAAAAATAGAGATGAAACGGTTACTGATTTTGTGAGATACTGCATATCTATATCCAGCAGAAATTAGTGTTTCAGATATTCCATATCCGGCAAAAATCCCTATCTATTACATCCCTACAATTAAATTTTAAAATTAATGATTTTTGAAAGGAAAAATGAAAGCATCCAAGAGCGGCTTTTATTTATTTTTATTTTTTATTTTTTATAGTAGAAATCCCTCTTGATTACAAAATTCGGAACACGTTATTCTTAAATTTTTATTAGATATAGATCGATCATATACTTGTAACTGGTAAAGCAACACATAAAATGGTTCTATTTTACCTTAATGACATTGATATCAAAATTGTTACAACTACATGTGTTGGACAAAATAATGAAAACACCCTCATTTTTTTTTATATTTTGTCCAATATCTTTAAAAATATTTAATGCGTTGCTTTTGAATTTTGGAAGTAAAGAAAGCATGTCTTTCCTCATATTTTCCAGCAAAGATTTTGTCACGAACGACTAAAGGAGAAAACAAAAAAAAAAAAAAAAAAACAGACAAATTTAAAAATATTGTGATTACCTTGTATCTGTAAGTGCGTCCATTCACCTGCAAATTTTAGATCTTGTTATAAATGCTACATTTTATACGTGTATAGAGTTTTGTGAGGCTAGTTCGAATATTTAAGGAGTTGTAAATATTTCATTAAAAAATGGAAAAACTTTCCGCAATTTTTTACTTTATTAGGACTGAGGGCCTATTAGTCTCAATCTGGGATTTTTGCGTTGTTGTTTTCGATTGTTGGACATTTGTCGAAATCTAAAATTTATCGAAAATAAAATTGAATAATTTGAAAGCGATGTTATAATTTGAAAAAAGAAAAATAATAATAATAATAATAGTCTCCCGTCCTAAACTAAATTCTGCTTTTGCCAGAATTTCATCAAAATCTTTTTATTATTATTATTATTATTATTGAAAGAAAAAGAAAAGAAAATTAATAATAATCAGTATCGTTACAAGCGATATCGAAAAAAGTTTTTTTTAATAATTTTGAATTAGGAAGTAAAAAGTTCGCGTAAAATAATATGAAATAAAAATAAGTAAAAAATGAATTTAATGATTTAATGTTTTTCTTTTTCGGGGGCTGTTCATGCATATAAAAAATGCGTATTAAAACGAGTCGAAGAAGGAAGCGAAATAAGTATTGAGTTATATTACGATAAATACGATATATAATATGATACGATATATTAGACCTATCGTCCAGGGTTAGTGGGAATTTTCGTTGAAAGAAATAGTTTGTTCGTTCAGTGCAACTTGCACATTAGTCCCGTGAGGTACAACTTTCACATTAGTCACTTGAGGTACAACTTTCACTTTAGTCCCGTCAGGTACAACTTGCACATTAGTCCCCTTTAAATACAGTGTTTGTTATTATTTTATTATTATTATTTTTTATCATTAAAGTTATTTATTATTAAATATTAATTTGAATTAATCAAATATTTCTGTTCGACGGCATGCAAGTGCAGTCACATACAGAGGCTCATTTATTTATTTATTTTACTTTAACACTAATTTTTTTTTTTTTTTTTTTTTTTAATGAAATTTTCAGAAAACATGAAAATATATATATAAATCATTACACTATTCTTTAAAACAAACACATTTAATATTGAAAGAAATATAGACAGTTGTTGTTAATAATTTATCGCTGCACTGTAAAAATTCAAGATCACCCATAAAAAAATCAGATTTAGTGGAATTCCGCAAAACTAAAATACATATTTTACATATAAAATAACAATATAGACTGTACATGGATATTTATGTACTGTAATTAAAGTCAGTGTTTTGGACGACCTGTTTTGTTTTTAATAACTTGTGCAATCCTCTTAGGCATGCTATAAATAAGAGACTTGCAGTAAGCTTTTGAAATGTCGGTGCTCAAGACATGCTTTATTGCTTCAGCAAGTTCCGTAGCAGTGGATGGTTGCTTTTCGGCGACTTTATTTTTCACAATGCACCACAGATTCTCTATTGGATTCAAATCTGGGCTGTTACCTGTACATTCAATTCCTTTACTTTCTGTGCCTTATCTTGAAAATCTTCGCCCTTTGACACGGAGCCGCATCATGCATGAAAATTGAACAATTATGAACATGCATGTAAAGCTTCGACTTCTCAAGTAACAAATTAAGGTACCGCTTACCGCTCATAATGATTTTAGGTGGCACAAAATGCAGACTAGCAGTACCAGACACAGTCGTTGAACCCCATATCATTTGACTTGGAGGATGTTTCACAGTTTGAATCGTATATTTCTTATCATATCTTTTTCCCCTTTGGCGGTGAACACTTGTAGCACATGCATAAAATTGCTGCGCACTCGACTCATACGAAAATAAGACCCTTCTCCATTACTGTACTGCCCAATTTTGCTATTTTCTGGCAAAATTCAGTCGTTTCTTTTTCATACTTGTAGTAAGTCGAGGTTTCCTTGCAGGTTTATGGGATGATAAACCAAAATCTTTGGCCAAATGTCTTGAAATAGTACTTAAACTTACGTTGGCGCCTTTTGCAGCCAAATAATGTCTAATTGCAGGAGGTTCTTGGATCTAGTACGAGCATCCTTCTTATCACATGATCATCACGCGCACTCGTTTTTCTAGGGCGACCGCTTCTCTTAAGGTCAAGAAATTTTACCAAAATTTTAAATTTACTAATAGCTTGAGGCACACCTGTCTTCCTCACATTTACCCTCGAACTTATTGCTCGTTCAGAAAATCCAATTTTATGCAGGGTCAATATTTCTGCCTTTTTTGTAACGGTAAGTGAAGGTTTTTTCTACCCATTACAAAAATTACACAACAAGACTGTATGACAAAATCCAGTAAACAACTGGCAAAAAACGTGCCGGCCACCGTTATTTATAGCAGTATTTAAAAAAACAAATTCGAATAGAAGGTAATGACTTCCGATTAAATTTAGAAAAGGACACTGAGAAAAATTCTGCTGGAAACAAATGCTAATGTTTTGAAATATTTTTCCACTGCAAGAATATTTTTACATAAAAATGCATTAATGATCACATGGCCCTTGAGTTATCATCATGACCCAATAATACCTAATTTTTTCATACCTGTAAGCTAAAGAGAAATGAAACTTTCATTTCATTCATAAAGTTGGGATTCTAATTTGGTATAGCACATATTATTACGCTATCTACCAATATTTGGACATTTTCGAATTTAGCCATTTTGTAAATATTTACAAACGTTCTTTAGAAATTATCTTACAATTTTGATAGTGATGTAAAGAACATCTTATAGCGCATATATTTTAGTAAAAATTGTGCCCTGAAGAGAAAAAATGGGACTAGTAAAAAATTAAACAAATATCAAAATGTTTTGGATCCCCCTGTAAAAAGTAATGTTTTAAGTGCGTTTTGATTGTAGCATGTGATTATAAGGATTTTCGACATTATTTTTATAAATTTTTATGAAGGTAACACATATATTCATGGACGCATAATACTTTATTTAAAAAATTGCAGCAAGGGTTTCCACTTTTAAAATTATACCACGTAGGGTATTAGAACCAGTATAAAGCCATTTTTAAGAAAAAAAGGCATAATATATTAGACACAGCATACTGTAGTCAGAATTCAAAAATGTTAAATACCTTGCGAAATATGAGCATTTTTACTAAATAAGTTTTAACTGTGCATGCGCTAGCTTTTAAAAAATCCATTTGCATTATTTATTAGCCAAAAGTATTGATCAACTTATATAAAAACCCCAAACAAACATCGTATAAATGCAAAAGGTTATGAAAGATAGAATGAACAAAATATCAGTTCCTCTCTCAAAAGAAGAAAAAAAAAAGGGGGGGGGAGTTATTAATATTTATTTACAAACATCGAACACTTTTAAGGTAAAGCTAGGAGAGTTTGCGCACAATTCAACAAAATGATATAAAAAATAAAATATTAATTTTATGCTAAATTATTGCCGCATAACTTTGAATTGATCCTTCTTCCATGCATTTCCATTACTATTTTGTTGTTCTATTGTAATTTAAAACAACTGTAGCAATAAAACCAAGAGAGCTATTTAGCGCAATCTTACAGGGTAGGAGTGATTGCGCAGATGGATAGGAGAGATTACGCTTCACTTAAATGGCATTGTTGTAAGGTATTTGTAAACAAATATTTTCGCATTGGGAGTGGATAATACAATTCAATAATTTAAAAAATCAGAAAAATAAAAGAAATTTAAAAATTTATTCTAAGACAAAAATATTAAAGAAGCAGGAAAAAAAAAAAAAAAAAAAACTAGATAAAGAACAAGACTGAAAATAATATTAAGTTACTAGTTAACACGTTTAACTTAAAATTAATACACTACCATTTCAGCTAGGATGGTTTGTTGTTTGCTGACCGAATCTCTTGTTGTCCACAGTCATTATATTTATTATTGTACATGTGAAGTTATTCTGCAATCACCTGACCCAAGTTAACCTGTACGAGACGGTGTATCCGTCTCGAACAGGCATTTTCTAGAAAAAAAAAAAAAAGTTAACACACCGTGCGTGCAATGATATGTTGCTAGTCCTGCCCCTTTTTAAGCGCAGAATCTGCCCACCATTTACTATTTATCAAAGTGTTTTCCTCGAAATCTTCCGCCAAAAAAGCCTTTGTGTTTTGCAATACTTTACGCTTTAAAATCCTTTACGTTCATTTATTTTATTTTTGTTTTATTGAAATTTAGACGATTATATTCCGTATAACAAGGGTCGTACTCTCCGCCCTTTTTTCAGGACACTCTGACAGATAAGAAATGTTCACCTTTTCAACCACCACTAATTTCATATACATTTATTCTGGATATATTTATAGCAATGTGCCATGATTATACAGGGTAGAGATTACAGTATAAATATAATGATATTTGAAAATGTCTTATTTTTGAGAGTGTTCTGAAAAAAGCACGCCTTCGCCTTAAAAAGAAGAGTAAAGTGGTATTTTTTGCTTGCATTTAGTTTTATCACTTCTATTTAAGCAGCCGACCACTGCACTGAAAGCTGTAAACATGAGCATCATATATGAAAATATTGCAAAACTAAATAGATATACAATAACATTTAAATCCTTTGCGATAAATTTCGCATAGGTTAACAACATTCTAGAGGTAAATCCACTCACAGGTGTGGCTTTTGTTGATTGTGCTACTCCTGAATAACTTTCAATTTCAGATTCTGTGGATAGTCTTCATAAAGGTGGAGCGCAGTCTCGAATGGTTTGAATTAGTCCAATCACTTGTCGAAGTTAGGTTTTGGTACAGACCCAGGCATTGAATAAACTCATTACCATCGCCTTGTTATCACCTATAAGCTGAAAAATCCCTGTTAGTATAAAATTTTAAATGCGCAATCTCTTCTAAACAGCAAAGAGCGCAAACTCTCCCATTTTGGTAAAAGAGATTGCGCAGTGTTTTATTAAATAATTACTCACCTTTAGAGGAAATCATGGTGCTTGTACCGTTAGTCTAGGTCAGTAGGTTATGAGAAATTGTTCAATTTAAAAATATTTTATACTACTATCATTGTACTGAAATTTTTAGTAAAAACTCCTTATACTTTAGCTTTTATTTTGAAAAAACTGAAATTCTGTTCATTCTTTCTCTCACAACTTTTGAATTTACACGTTATCTATTTGTGATTTTCATGTACGTTACTCAATACTTTTAACTATTAAATTAGGCAAATGAAATACTTTAAAAGCTTGCGCATGTGCAGTTAAAACATTTTTAGTAAAAATTCTCATATTTCATAAGATATTTAACATTTTTGCATTCTGATTGCAATATGTCTAATGTAGTATGCCAGATTTATATAAATTGCTTTGGGCTAGGTCTAATACCCTACGTCTTACAATTAAATAATTTATACTTAAAAAAACAACAACATAAAATCGCTTTTTATTGAAATGTGGCCTAAAAATTATCGATTATGTGTGATCTGTATGTTTATCAGTTATTAATATAACTTAATAACAGCAGTAAAATATCTTTATTTAAATGCGTCGTGTAAGTGACACACCAGATTATTTACATACTTTAAATATATATATTTTTTTTTTTTTATAAATTTTTTTCACTCCACTTTATTGAAATATGGGCAAATTCTGTGAAGCATACGATAGCGTTTTATATATAGAGATTTTTTGTTTGCCCCTGATGAAACTGACTTCCCGAAATAATTGTATATAATATTGTCATTGATAATGAAGGCGTGTGCAAAATTTTAGGTCAATCGGACAAACAGAAGCGCTGCCGAAAATTAAATTGCAAGATTCCATTAGATACAATAATAGCTACATGATGTCAAATCAGTTAAAACGTGTTAAAAAAACGGAAATTTTTGGCCTTTTTTTTTTTTTTTTTTTTTTTAATAAACTGTTATGTCTCCATGAATATATCTAGTATCCTCAAAAACTTTTTTACAGATAATGAGGAAAATTCTCTTAATCACATGCTACTGCCAACATGCATTTAAAGCATTACTTTTTACATGGGGATCCGAAACATTTTGACTTTTTTTTTTTTTTTTTTTTTTTAATAGTCCTCTATTCCTCTTCACTTTTTCTAAAATATATGAGGTGTAAAATGTTCTTTACACTACCAAAGTTTCAAGATGATTCCTAAAGAACTTTTCTAGATATTTGACAAAATGTTTAAATTCGAAAGTGTCCAAATACTTTGTGGTAGATAGTGTATACGTATTGATAATGTTCCTAAATAGGGTTTGATTGTATTTAAATATAAAAATATTAGAATTTAATATTCTATAACATTATAAATAATTTTTAATATTAAATATACAAATATGAAGAATTGTTTGGTATGATTTTACTTTTATTTATTTATTCATTTATTTTTAACAGTGGGATTTAAGTATTTCAAATTTTATTTTAAAATGTTAATAAAAATTATATATTTATCAAATATTTTTACAACAGAATTATTCATATTTATTTTTAAAATAAATCTAATAAACGTTACTTGTACAGTCGGCAGCAAAATTATTCGAGCTCTAGCAATAATCATTATCTAAAAAAAAACGTACTTAATTCTGTTTTGTTAAATAAATCCTTGTCGGGTCATGTTCTTAGTTAGTATAATAACATTATTCGTATTATTTAACAAAACAGTATTAAATGCACTTTTTTAACATAGGAATTTTTGGCTAGTACTGGAATACTTTTGCTACCGACTGTATTATTTTATATGATGCCTTTATTTTTTTATAAATTATTATTCTCCTTTCCTGTTTATTTAAAATCTTTTTATATTGTTTTATTAAAAATTAGACTGCGTTAGAATAAAAAAAAAATACGTGTGGCACTCGAGGACTGCTGCGGTAAAGCTATTGCATAGCATTTTTTATCAACTAATGCAATTATAATTATTTATTTATTTTATTTATGAGTATTTTTTTTCTTTGATATTAATTCAAGTTTTTTCTTTGATATTAAATCAAGTAACACTTTTTGAGCGTGGTGACCGATAAGAAAAGAATATTTTTTCTTTTATTGAATAAATCTGAATATATCCGCAATGAGAATATATCAAAAATATCCGCAATCGAATTGTAGGTATCGAAAACCTCGATGTACCAAATTTGAATGATCTAACTCTATTTTTTTAAAAAAGGTATTTTAATAGGTTTTTAAAGGCCTGCAAGTCGAATGGGGATATTCAAGTTTTTTCTTTGATATAATTTCAAGTTACACTTTTTGAGCGTGGTTGACCGATAAGAAAACAAATTTTAATAGAGAAAAGGTATTTAATAGGTTTTAAAGGCCTGCAAGTCGAATGGGGATATTCAAGTTTTTTCTTTGATATTAATGAATAAGATAACAATAATGATAAGATAACAATAATGATAAGAAAACAAATTTTAATAGAGAAAAGGTAGTTAATAGGTTTTAAAGGCCTGCAAGTCGAATGGGGATATTCAAGTTTTTTCTTTGATATTAATTCAAGTTACACTTTTTGAGCGTGGTGACCGATAAGAAAACAAATTTTAATAGAGAAAAGGTATTTAATGGGTTTTAAAGGCCTGCAAGTCGAATGGGGATATTCAAGTTTTTTCTTTGATATTAATTCAAGTTACACGTTTTGAGCGTGGTGACCGATAAGAAAACGAATTTTAATAGAGAAAAGGTATTTAATAGGTTTTAAAGGCCTGCAAGGCGAATGGGGATATTCAAGATTTTTCTTTGATATTAATTCAAGTTACACTTTTTGAGCGTGTTGACCGATAGGAAAACAAATTTTAATAGAGAAAAGGTATTTAATAGGTTTTAAAGGCCTGCAAGTTGAATGGGGATATTCAAGTTTTTTCTTTGATATTAATGAATAAGGTAACAATAATGATAAGATAACAATAATGATAAGAAAACAAATTTTAATAGAGAAAAGGTATTTTAATAGGTTTTAAAGGCCTGCAAGTCGAATGGGGATATTCAAGTTTTTCTTTGATATTAATTCAAGTTACCTTTTTTGAGCGTGGTGACCGATAAGAAAACAAATTTTAATAGAGAAAAGGTATTTAATAGGTTTTAAAGGCCTGCAAGTCGAATGGGGATATTCAAGTTTTATCTGATCTACTTTATACACAAATTTTACGCGTACAGCTATTCACTGTTGTACATAGATGATAGATACCTATACACATATATACTTTCTCACAAACAGCTGCTTACGTATTCGTCCGATTTCGGAGCATCTCGTCTCCATCCGTGCGAGCTTCGTACAGCCGAAATCTACCGAAGTCTGCCGAACTGTGTTAGGTTTTTTTTCGTTACGGAATTTTTTGATTCGGTCGCCGCGCTCAAAGCCCGTGATAAAAGCTATACAATAGCTTAAAAAATTGTGTTTTATTATTTTTAAAGTTTTATTTTATTCATCCTCAAAATGTTTCAGCACACACTTTATTACCTTAGAAAATAGCTATAAAAATGCAGTAAAATTGGAGTACACTTATCGGTATTCCTATTCAAAGTATTGAGAAGATTTAAAAGTATAGCCTGAAACAAATTACCACAAAAATAAAAAAGTTGGTTCAATTAAATACCTAATCGAAAGAAAAACGTCTATACGATAGTTAACATCGTAAAAGTATCATAGTTATCACGATGTCATAAAAGTAGCATGAAAATTTAACAAATTTAATTAGTTTTTTTCATACAAACTATAATGACCTAAATTTGATTCAGGCAAGACACAGAGAATTTCATAGTATTAGCGACGGGTACATTGCATTGTGAACTATGCCATTTGAGCATTAAAATTAAATAATAATAATAATAATAACAAACGAATTAATCGATACGCATTAAATAATGAAAACTTGCTACGTTTAGAACGAAATGTTTTGGTATGGACAAGATGTAGATTTGGAATGGGTGTGTTAAATATATGAAGATAGTAAATAATTACATTAAAAATTAATACTTTTATCACAAAATTACCTAAAGCATAATTTGTTTTGAGTAAATTACACAGTAAAATAATAATTCTGTTTTTAAGGCTTCAGGTACCTTTGAAAGAACAAAAATATGACAAAAAGCGATCATAACTTTATTTACAATGCCTCAAAAAATAATCTCTTTTGAGTGTTATAAATCTTAAAATGTATTAAAAAAGGTTTTATCTCTTTATTACAGTCACTAAAATAATTATATATTTTTATTTATTTTTTTACGTAAAACTATCAGTGCAAATATTTTGTCGTTGCATAAACTTACGCGCACAATATTTGCGTGATTGATAGCCAAAGTTTAATGAATATTTAATAGACTTCATATGACATATAAATGTATGATATGACGATTAAATTAGCTTTTTAAAATTAAATCTTACATAATAAACATAATTATGCAAAAAAAAGTGGTAATCGTTTTATAATACTTTTTTTTTTTTCAATAGATTGAATCTTTCCAGCGAAATTATAATCATTTCTCGTCATTTTACTTATAGAACACTTTTTCATGTTTGCAATTTTTTAAGGTTCTTATGATATATCATTTGCATTTAAACCTGCGCGCAAGGCTAATAAAGAAAAATAAATTGTTTCGACATTTTTAAGAAAAAAAAAATTAAGAGTGCGCAATCAATATAATAGCTGTAATAGAAAGAAAACATTTTTCTTAAACCCTGTTAAAAATTACAAGATTTAAAAGTAATTATTATTTTCCAAATTATTGTAAAAATGCTTATGATCTTTACTTGCTAATATTTCCACTGTTTAAAGGTACCAGATATCTCAATTTGCGACGATAATTTAAATTTTATATGGAAAAGCGCAATTATCGCTAAATAAATTTTCAAATTGTAAATTGTTGTCTATTTAATTTAGACTTTTAATAACGCGAAAATGTCTATAAATAATAATAAATGTCCATATAAAAAATTTCCTCATTTTACATGAGAATGTGTTACTATATATAATGTGCGTGTATGTGTAATAATAAACAATTACATAGTAAAAGGTGTTTGTAAATACATAGATATATATAAAATGTTTGTGAAGTAATCTGCACGTGGTTACAAATAGTCTGCTTATCGATATTACAGATCGTGTATACAATAACCGAAAAATTATATATCATACACTTGTTTTAGTTTATAAAGAAACAAATTTCTTGTAAGAATAATTCTAAGTTATAACATGAGAAAAAAATATATTTAAATATTTCTTAAAATGTTTTACTCTTTTCAAAATATTGTATAGCTAGACTTTTATGAATGAATTGTTGAAATGATGTTTTCTTTACCAAACTTAAATTCCTTTGAAATATTAAGATATCTAGACTTTTAAAGCGGCCTTATTCTTAAATTTGCATGCTGTCTTGAACATTCCTTTTGAAATGAAACGGAATGTCTAAAGGTAAGTTAAACAGATTTATATATGATTTCTACGCATTCTATGCAATTTTTAAATGTCGAGGAAGACGATTTATTCGTCAAACATTTCGGTTTAACTCGATGGTTATTACTATCATGTATATAAAAATGGTAGTATTTTATTCTTTATAAAGCTTCCGAAAAAAAAAAAAAAAAAAAAAAAAAAAAAAAAATCAACATTTCCTCACTTCAAATTCACTCCTTTTAAAATAAGGCTATTTCCTATATTTTTCTATGTTATACTACAAAATAAAAAAAAATTAAATGTTAATTTCTAATTTAATGCATCTGAATGCATAAAGAATGTTGATATGCATAGTTGTAGTTTGAGAGTTGTATAGATTCTTTTTTTTAACAATGCATTGTCATATATATTTTACAAAATTACTTTTGCACTAATTTATAAAAATAATTTTTACCTTTGTAATACTCGGATGTCTTCGGACGGGGCGAGTGAGAAGTTTCTTACCTTTGTAATTAACCTTCCTATCCCGTTGAAAAAATGTTATGTTTTTCCTGTTTGGGTCTAATCGACCCAGGTCGTAATATGTGTACTTAGACATTAAGAAATTTTTTCTATACATAAAAAAAAAAAAAAAAAAAAAAAAATCAATAAAAATAAAAATGTTGTTGTTTTGATGTGAAATAATTACTTTTTTGGGAATCAACTTTTAAAAAAATATATTAATAATATAATTGAATTTTTCATTTCCTTTACCTTACCGTTTCCTTCACTAAGTCGTACTAAGATTTCATTAGATTTTTAAATAGAAATCATGTAAATATAAACCTATATACAGAGGCTGTTCGCACATTTTTTAGACGAATTTGATGGAGTGTACTGAAGCAATTTCACTCCTATTTCATGTTTTATTTGTTCAGTTTGATAGCCCTTGTTCTTAACTAACATTCTACATCATAATTTCTATGATAATAATGCTTTTTATAATATCGGAAGAGGTATATTTTACTACTCCTCTTGAACGGCTTTCCAGAGTCCACAAAGCGTTGTAGGTCGGTGTTTGGATAATGTTGATTTTAAGAGTCGAAAAACACAAAAATCCAGCAGTGATACATCAGAAGATATAGCAGGAATGTCAGTGAAGGGTATGGTTTTAATTCCCGTTTTTTGTTCCATTTTTTTCTAGAAAAGCAGTTGCGGATTGCGATGTGTGGCTGCTTGTTTTGTCTTGATGCAGTTCAACGGATTGATAGCATCTCCTATATTATTAAAATCTGTACGCGTGTGTGTGTCTGTGTGTCTGTGAGAAACGGCTTGAAACAGAAAAGGCTCCGCCGCTAAAGGTCGCACGGACTTCGAACAGGTACCGTCGGACAGAGCATTTATCGCAGATCAGGGTTATCTAATTTGCTAAACGATGCGACCCTAATTAGCGGAGATATTAATTAAAACGTTGACCATTGTCTACCGAAAAATGACCCAGAATTCATGATTAAATGCTTAAAAAGCGACATTTTTACGGAAAAAGTGGAAAATAAATTAGAAATATCAGTCGTATCGTTACAAACAAGATACCATTGGAAAGGGCTTTTTTTTCTCAATCCGATGGTTTAAACGGCTTATCGATCGGACAATTAGATTTTTTAAAATTAACTAAACTATAAAAAAATGTTGGCAACGAATCACAAGAATGTTATCTTTGCAGACATTAAGTCTACAGCAGTCTTCAACGGAAACACATCTGGTATTTAATGAAGTCATGTGTTTCGTAGTGCGATTAAAAATTACAATTTTCTATTTTCTTCAATTTTTCAAATTTTACACATTTTATTTAGTATATAACATTTACACCACAAAACAAACTTGCATTTCAAATTTCATCGATTTTCGTCAATAAACAAAAGATTTACATTTTAATTGCAAATTAAATTTTATCTTTACACGCCGGACATTTTTGCAATATTCTAATACGCATATTTCAATTTCTAATTACGATTGATTTATTTTTTATACATCATACGAAAGATATTTTAAAGTTCTTTTACATAATTCAAAGTTTTCAACAGATTTACACGTTTTGAGGTCTCCTGAATCAGTGTTCTTTCATGGCGCTGTAATATTTTCAAATTTCAATATTTCAATTTCTAATTATGATTAAATTATTTTTAATACATCATTCGAAAGATATTTTAAAGTTCTTTTAAATTATCGAAAGTTTTCACCAGAATTACACGTTTTGAGGTGTCCTGAATCAGTTTTTTTTTATGGCGTTGTAATATTTTCAATTTTCAATATTACAATTTCTAATTATGATTAAATTATTTTTAATGCTTAATTCGAAAGATATTTTGAAGTTCTTTTATATTATCGAAAGTTTTCACCAGATTTACACGTTTTGAGGTGTCCCGAATGAGTTTTCTTATGTATCTCAAATACTAATTAAAATAATTTCATAAGTAATACATCATTAGAAAGCTTTTTTGATTTGGAATCGAACAGTGGAATACAGAAATTTCTACCGCCAGATGGTGCTGTAATTTTTTCAAATTTCAATATTTCAATTTCAATTTCTAATTATAATTAAATTACTTTTAATGCATCACTCTAAAAATATTTTAAAGTTCTTTTAAATTATCGAAAGTTTTCACGAGATTTACAAGTTTTGAGGTCTCCTGAATCAGTTTTCTCTTATGGTGCTGTATTATTTTCAAATTTCAATATTTCAATTTCTAATTATGATTACATTTTTTTTAATACATCATTCGAAAGATATTTTAAAGTTCTTTTATATTATCGAAAGTTTTCACCAGATTTACACGTTTTGAAGTGTCCTGAATTAGTTTTCTTTGTACCTCAGCTACTAATTAAAATAATTTCATAAGTAATACATCATTAGAAAGCGTTTTTGAATTGGAATGGAACAGTGGAATACAGAAATTTCTACCGACAGATGGCGCTGTAATATTTTCAAATTTGTATATTTCAATTTCTAATTATGATTAAATTATTTTTAATACATCATTCGAAAGATATTTTAAAGTTCTTTTAAATTATCGAAAGTTTTCACCAGAATTACACGTTTTGAGGTGTCCTGAATCAGTTTTCTTTTATGGCGTTGTAATATTTTCAATTTTCAATATTACAATTTCTAATTATGATTAAATTATTTTTAATGCTTAATTCGAAAGATATTTTGAAGTTCTTTTATATTATCGAAAGTTTTCACCAGATTTCCACGTTTTGAGGTGTCCCGAATGAGTTTTCTTATGTATCTCAGATACTAATTATAATAATTTCATAAGTAATACATCATTAGAAAGCTTTTTTGATTTGGAATCGAACAGTGGAATACAGAAATTTCTACCGCCAGATAGTGCTGTAATTTTTTCAAATTTCAATATTTCAATTTCAATTTCTAATTATAATTAAATTATTTTTAATGCATCACTCGAAAAATATTTTAAAGTTCTTTTAAATTATCGAAAGTTTTCACGAGATTTACAAGTTTTGAGGTCTTCTGAATCAGTTTTCTCTTATGGTGCTGTATTATTTTCAAATTTCAATATTTCAATTTCTAATTATGATTACATTTTTTTTTAATACATCATTCGAAAGATATTTTAAAGTTCTTTTATATTATCGAAAGTTTTCACCAGGTTTACACGTTTTGAGGTGTCCTGAATTAGTTTTTTTTGTATCTCAGCTACTAATTAAAATAATTTCATAAGTAATGCATCATTAGAAAGCGTTTTTGAATTGGAATGGAACAGTGGAATACAGAAATTTCTACAGACAGATCGCGCTGTAATATTTTCAAATTTCAATATTTCAATTTCTAATTATGATTAAATTATTTTTAATACATCATTCGAAAGATATTTTAAAGTTCTTTTAAATTATCGAATGTTTTCACCAGATTTACACGTTTTGAGGTGTCCTGATTACGTTTTCCTTTGCATCTCAGCTAATTGAGTTAGACCGTTAGTTAATTAGACCTAATTGAGTTAGGTTAATTAGGAGGGGCTGAAAGGGTGGGGAAGAGATAGGCGTGCACCGCGCGCGTATCCCCTAACTTGTGCGCGCAGAGCGCACGGGACTGCGCGGCCGAAGGCAGTGGGGACCAGATCCGACTTTTTAACCGGTGAGAAATGATTTTTTTCATTTTTTATTCTTAAGAATAAAAATTTGATTTGAGAAGGAGTATATGCGCGCAGCGCGCGTATACCTTCACACGTGCGCGCGCATGGGTTTACGCTGCTGAAGGCAGTGGGGACCCGGTGTGAGTTTTTAACCGATCAGAAATTATTTTTTTTTTAGGGGGCACGAAGGGTCAGGGAAGGAATACGCGCGCGCAGCGCGTGTACCCCTAAAGTTGTGCGCGCGCAGCGCGCACGAGACTGCGCTGACGAAGGCAGTGAGGACCCTGGCCGACTTTTTACCCAATCAGAAATGATATTTTTTTTAATTTCTTTTCTTAACACTAAAAATTACTGTTAGTGATTCATTAATTTTAGTGATTCATTTGAAAATACTGACCCGCTAGCGGGCGAAGCCAGCTAGTTGTAGATAAAGATCTGGATTTTAATTTTTAAAAATTGGAATTAAAATATGTTCTTGAGAGTATTTAGAGTTGATTTTGACATTTTTGTCACATTTTTTTGCTTTTATCTTGCGCTTGTATGAAAAAACCAAAGGCAATCATAAATCCTTTAGAAAAACTCTCTTTTGATGCTTTGAGCCATGTAGCAAATTTTTTTTTCTCCACTTTTGTGATAATAAATTGATCTCTTTTTATTGCAACCACTTAAATAGACCCAAGATTCATCTGTTGTTGCAACATTTTTCCATTTTTCGCCTGATAAATGCTTTTCATAAAGATTTCACTAAAAACTATCTTTGGAAAGAGTGGAAACCTATCCTTCCATCCACTGCCATTTTAAAAGCGCATTTTTGCATCTAAACAAAAATTATAAATATCAGAAGATAAATAAAACTCCAAAAAATATAACTGTTGTGAAAATAAAATTCTCCATGCAAACGATTTTTTCTTACTGCGAAATAAAATCGTCTAAAAAATGTGCGAACAGCCTGTATTTAGCTTTTTATTATTTGTTTTACGCATTAAAATTTTCCTTTTGACGTAGGTATGTAACCATCTGATTTAGTGATTGTGATAAAACATTAATTTTAATCAATTCAATTAAGGATTCCTGCGGTGCAGCCGCTAATAAAAGAACACGCTTAAAATTAAAATAAGAAAATAAGAGAAAGAAAGAAAGAGAGAAAAAACAAATAAACCAAAGAATTTCTAAAATTTTTTATGGGTAATATGAAATTCTGTAATATAATTTACTTTGGGGCAACTGAAATATTTTAGTCTATTTTTTCACATAAAGACATGCTGTATTTCTGTTGCGTTCCGTAGCAGCGATTACATAACCTATCTTTAAAGGTGAATTTAGAAGTTTATAAAAATTTTATAATGATCTAAGAAATGATTTGTTAAAAATACTCTTATAATCTTTATACTGCACTAGACATAACAATTGTCCATAAATAAAAAGGATGTTTATTATATGTTTAATATCAATAATTTATCTAAAGAAAATAGTCATTCTGCATTTTAATACATGAATGAAAATTGCTGTAAGTACATTTTCAGCTGACTTTTGCATTTTTAATACTCTTAAACAGTTCTTTCTGAAAATGCTTAAATTTTTATCTTCTCTGATAATTAACTTTAGCTTCAAGTTTAACTTTACATATTAGTAAACTTTAAACTGTCATTAGACATTAATGAATTAAAATAAACCCGAAATTGCGTATATAAATCTCGCATTACCATAAAGATAATATTTATCTTGTCTTTTCAGCAGTGACAAAATTATCAGGCAAAACAAATTCTCAAAGCTCCAGTTTATTCTTTTTCTATTTTTATTTTTTATTTTTAATCCTAACAGATGTTTCTTTTGTAATATTGCTAATTTAAGATACTCGATCTCAGTACTTCTTAAATTATTCCATGTATAATTACAAAATTTCCATAAAATTCCCATTGAGTTGAAAAAAGTCATTTATTACGTGAGGTGGAAAAGCGTTTTCGAGTTGAAAAATTCACTATGATAATAAATTACTGATGTAAAAAGAGTCGTGTTTTTACTGTATAAAAAAAATGAAAAGAGTACTGAGATAAAAGTTACTTTTTATTTGATTTGAAAAAAATATACATATAAAAATTTTATGCAAAAATATTTGTTTATCATTATATATATATATATATATATATATATATATATATATTTAAATGCACAAGGATTTCTTTGAAAGCTAAATTTTAAACAACTTGCATTTACATTATTTTTTAAATTACATTGTACTACATGAAAAATGTCCTTTAGATGAAAATTTGTATTTCTTGTGTGTTTTTCCTGAAAATAACGAATCTGTTTTTTTTTTTTTTTTTTTTTTTTTTTTTTAGCACGCGCCATTTTTCCAAAAATGTACATTTTAGAGTATCTGAACTATGAAGGACTGTTTTGTAACATGGTGAAGTTAGTACGTATTATAAATTTAACGTGTCATTAAAATTACACTTTTCGGATTCACATCTGGACTTCTTTCTTCAAAGCCTCGGCGCAATTATTAGTGAGCATGAAGAAAGCTTTCATCAGGACATCTCTTTGTTTGAAAAGCGTTTCAGTGGACGATGGAGTGGAAATATGCTAGATGAATATCTCTGGTCCGTTATCTGGGACACATCAACAGATGCCTACAAAAGAAAACGGCCAAAAAAAATCATTTTAGTGTTTGTGATTTTTATAATCAAGTTTTTGTTACATTTTTTTCTGACCAACTTATATACATATCAGAAGTGCGTCCCCTAGAAAAACAGTATGTGATGGACCATTTTGTTTTATATACATGAATCAAGCACCTTTCTTTTATGAAGAATTACATAGTGTCATTTAAGGACAGTAAAAAAAGAAGAAAAAGTTTATTTTTTTTATATAATGTTACAAACATTTTCTAATTGCATTCAGTTACATTTTAAAGTGAGTTTTTTTATAAAGTTACATGTGATCCATTTTACACTTGAAAAAATTTGAAAAAACATCTTCTTGATGTGAACTTGTGTACAAAAAATTCAAAAGAGAAATGAAGTCTCATAAAAATCCATTTACATAAAACCACATATGCGTATATGTCGTACTTAGTAAATTATTCGTATTTAATATTTTGGATATATATCGCCAATAGCTGAGGGACGATTCTGAAATTATGAAAATAAAACTACATACAAAAGTAAATAAATGTTTGTGGGAAAGTTCAGCTGGGAGTTTTAGATATAAATCGCATCGTAACAAACTCAGCTGGAAGTCACGGAGAGACAAATTAGGAGATTTTAAGACTGGCGTTCAACTGGCCATTCACTTGCACATCAGAAATATTTTATAATGATTTTTATAATGATGTCTATAAACATAATATAAACAATAGCAAATGATTTTGACAATCATTCACATTTTTATAATGTTTATTGTTAATTGAAGAGATTTCACAATGACTGTATTCCACAATTTGCGGTACATAAAACAAATACATATCGTACGTATAATACCGCCAATTACAAAGTTTTTCCATTACTTCAACATGACGTTTCAGATAAGAAAGATTAATTTTTAGTGAATTGGGAATAATTGTATCCAGATAAAAGAATACGGTGTACACAATTTGCTATTTTATTATTTTTTTATTTTTCAGCATATACAGTCTAAATTATCTACAAAATTTTAAACTTTTATTTTGGAAAAAAATAAAAATGTAACTTCCTCTTGGACACTTAAAAATACACTTTTTGTTTATGCTTAACCAACTGAGGCCGACTCACTTAAATGTGCCTAACCTGATTTAAAGTTTTAATTTTACAATATTATTTTTTATTATTTTTACATTACTAAAGTTAAAATATAATTCGTTTCTGTGCTATTGATAAAAATTACAGAGTTACATAAATTCGGATTAAAAGTCTTGATTTAAGTTAGTTGAAAAATAGTTAAACTTAACTTAAGAAAACAACACACAGTGCAATAAGATTTACATATAAAAACCTTAAATTGTTGTCCAATTAAAAGAAATTCTGGTATTACAAGTGACTCAAGTATGAAAATTAAAATGTATTTCTTAAAGACTCTCGTGAAGTAATAAAATTTAATTATGGTATCTAAGCTGGTGGTACACAATTTTAAACTTCATTATAAAAAGTAAACAAATGTTAATGAACATCCAAACAGATTACAGACGAGAAAAGTTTTATTTATTTAAGAAATATCAAGTGAATTTCACGCATACATTCGATCAGATCAAAAGCATAGATGAAGAACATTACTGGAAAACATCTGATCACGAAACACGGATACAGATTCAACGTTTGCTACCAATTCATATTAAAAATCAACAACAATTAACTGATCACAGCATATATACTTTGTTTCCACTGAATGAAATTAAATTCATCATATTAACAGTTACAGTTAAAAATACTGATGGTACCTGTCACATTCACCTTAACAAATTTAACTTTAAGAGACTTTTTGTTAAGGTTAACCTTTATAAAAAGTCTCTTAAAGTCTTACACACACACACACACATATATATATAATGTAACACACGAATATCAGGAAAGAATTAAAAAAAAAAAAAAAAGTTTTTGAAAAATTATTGAGAATTCTTATAATTAAGGCACATATAGATATGTTGACAGATACACACATATATATATATATATATATATATATTCAATGAAATGCACAAAAGACATGGGGAGTTTTTTTTAACGAAAGATTTATTTCCAAATTAGTTTGGTTTTTCTCCATTTGATGGCGCTTTAACAGTAAAAATACTTTTTTACAGTAGCGTAATAAATTCATTAACGCAACAAGGGCTTTATTGACGGCCGTCCTTCATGACAATGCCTTTCAGACGTTACGCATTGGGAATTGTCATAATAAAGCTTAACTAATAGTGCTTTATCTCTTAAAAATATTATAATTTTTTTTGAATGATTAACAGTAATAATAATCAATAATAAAATACATAACATATTCGCTAACATATTCAACATGCCAAAGTCAGATTAATCAGTATTCGCAACGTGACATCATTTCAGAAGGTGAATCCGTTTGAAATGGGAAAGAATACAGTTAAATAGCGCCATCTGTTGGTGAAAAATATAACTAATATTTGTATTCTTATAAATAAAGCAACCCATGCTTTGCTACGTATTTCAGTAAATATAGCATAGTGCCACAATCAATAATTTTTAAATATTACGTATTCTTTTCTGTGACTTTTTCACCACCTATCATTTATTAATTTATTGTCATTTATAAAATGGATGGAATAAGAGTAAATATATATCACGGATCACCGGAAGATTTTTGTGAAACTAGAAGTATACTGCTAATTTAATAGTTTAGATATATAACAAATACTAGAGCCAGCTGAAATATTATTAATATTGAATTTAAAAAATAATTGTTTTTACATTTAGAACAGAAGTGAAATTATTTTTTGAATAAAATTTCATTTTCAATTAAATTAAAAGCAAATTTTATTTAATGCAACTGTAAATAACATTCTAAAATATACCATGTGTCTCTCTAAAATCTGATATGAATAACTTTTAAAATAATAATAATAATTTTATTAGAAAACTACAACGAATAAATTTCACAAATAATTAAATTTTATTAATATAAAATAATGAAATATTTTGGATATATATATATGTATATTTTTTATTTAGCAACATACAGTTTCATATATTTCTAAAAAAAAAAAAAAAAAAAAAAAAAAAACCTTTAAATTCATCGCACTATTCAGTTATCTTCTAAATTTTTTACAAACAACCTTCCTCGTGAGAAAATAAAAATTACATTTACAAGTTTCTCAGAACGCTTTAAAAAATTATATTCCAGAATTTTTAAATTGAGCTGATATTTCGAAATTTATTTTTCTTCATAACTTTTAAAAATCTTATTTTCTATTTTTTTTTTTTTTTTTTTTTTTTTTTTTTTTTAAGAATGAACACAGACTTTTAGACTTTTGCAAGAATGTTGTGGAATTTAAATTTTCACCTTTAAAATTCTAAATTCGTTCGAAACACTAAAGCTTTTAAGAAATGTAATGAAATATTTATTTAAAAAAAAAAAAATCTACATCTAAGCGTACTTTTTTAAAACTGTGAAAACTTGTTTGCTTTATTCGGGGATCTTCACAGTTTTAATTAAATTAAAGGTTGCACTATTTTTATTTTTACTTTATTTTATTTTATTTTACTGTTAAATAGACTATTCGTATGGATATTTAATTACAGTTACTGTAACATTTTTAAATCGGTACAAGAAATTTTTTCGGATTATTTCGTATTTTAAAATATCATACAATATTATATATATATATATATATATATATATATATATATATATATATATATATATATTACATAAAAATAAATAATTTATAATCTTCATATTTCAAAGGCTTTGATTTAATTCAAACATTCAAAGAAACGATGGGCATGTTGAACACTTAAAAGATAAAAAATCTGTGACAAATCAAGTGCAGTGTTAGCGTACTCTCGAAAAACTAGTATATATATATATATATATATATATATATATATATATAGCAGTAGTACTTAATTTAATATTACTAAAAGTTTACTTATTATAATATCAAACTAATATGTTTGATAAAAGCTTAATGGCTTTGTTTCATTTGTATCTACCCTTTGGCTAAAACTGAAATTGTTGTTGTAGAACGTTGAATAATGGCTTTGTTTAATTTAAACATTCAAAGAAATGATGGGCATGTTGAACATTTAAAAGACAAAAAATCTGTGACAAATCAAGTGCAGTGTCGCAAAGCGTACTCTCGAAAGACTAGTATATATATATATATATTGCAGTAGTACTAAAAGTTTACTTTTTATAATATCAAATTAAAATGTTTTGATAAATTACTTCCTCTTTTAACTATCGGTAACTCTATAAAAGTTAACGATGAAAAGGTACCAATAGATCCTGTATTATTATGTCAATGTAGGAGCATTACTAAGTCTTTTGACGATGAACGTGAAACATTCTTCAAATACGAACTAACTTCTTATCCATCATCACTCTTCGATGCAACTGGAATGCGTAAAGTACATAAATCAGCCATTTATTATTGCTTTTAATATCTAAATGTTGAAATTTATAAAATAAATACTACTTATATCGTTGATAGAGGATATCGTTTACATCGTTAACAGTTTTATAGTGTGGGATCGAGATGAAACATTCGATGCTATTTTTGAGAAGTACGATCACTATGTACATAGACATTTTGGTCACAACGTTATTATAGTATTTGATAGTTATACTGATTATACGAACATCAAAGCTGCAAAACAACGTCGTCGGACTGCTAAAATATCTCCCTCATATGATGTCATATTTGATCGATTTTTGTATGTTCCAACAAACCAGCAGCAATTTCTGTCTAATACCAATTAGAAGTCTCGCTTCATTTCACTGCTATCTGAAGAATTAAAAGTTGAAGATATTATTGAAAAACAAGCTAATAATGATGCTGATGTCCTCATAATTGAAACAGCTTTAGAAAAGTACAATGCATATGCAACTATTGTTGTTTGTTTGTGTAGATGTAGATTTGTTAATATTACTGGCTGCACGAACTCCTACTGATTAAATTATTTACTTTTTAAAACCTGGAAAAGCACAAATAGAAGCAAAAATGTATTATTTACAAATTTTAACTTCATACCCAAAATGTTAAGCTCATATCTTATTTCTCTACGCAATAACTGGATGCGATACTACATGAGCGTTTTAAAACGAGGTAAAACAAAAATATTTAAATTATTTGAAAAACGTCCTGATTTAATTGATTGCGCTGAAGTTTCACAAATATCGGCTCTTCTCTAGATATCATTCGTACAGATGTAATTAATTTACTTGTTTCTATGTATAGAGCTCCAAAAAATGTATTCCCTTGACAAATATAGACAAATGAAGAGATAACTGATCCATCATTTTTCTTTTTTTCGAGCAATCTATAGAACGCCAGAAAGAAAGGAAAGAAGTAGAAAGCGAAGAAGAACATATCACTCTTGAAGAACTTGAAGATTACTTAGGTGACAATTACAAGGATGGAACACAGGCGCAGAATTCATACTGGTATTTATTTAGGAAATTTCTCTACCTATAATATGATTGATTTAAAAAGTAAAAATTTTGCTACAGAAATAGTGGTATGAGTTCTGTACCCGTGTTCCATTCCCGCAATTAAGGATGAATCATAACACCGTTTTAAATATATAAGTAGAAAACTGTACAATAAAATTTGCTTCATTAAAATAGAGGGGTAAAAAAAAGAATCTTTTGGATTGAATTGCACAATTTACAGATTTTATACGAACTTTTTTTTTTGCGATAACTATTACAGTTTAACCCTTTATCTTCTTTTATCATTATGGAATTTATAAAAATATTTCAGATATATTTTAAAGATATATGAAAAAAAAAAAAAAAAGACATCATATCATAATAATTAACAAGGATTTTGCGGGCAATGTTTTATTGTACTATTGATATATAAAGAACAACAACAACAAAAAAAAATATTAGGAACTTAAAAAGTGTTTGAAAAAATTAATTTTTATGTTCCTTATATTTTTTCTAAGACTAGTGATAGATTCTTTAGGTAATATATAAATTAATCATAAAACACGTGATGATC
The DNA here is from genome assembly GCA_963930645.1 of Salticus scenicus. NCBI lineage: Eukaryota > Metazoa > Arthropoda > Arachnida > Araneae > Salticidae > Salticus > Salticus scenicus. The sequence continues at coordinate 5,846,219 of OZ005659.1, forward strand.
GTAAAATATGCTTAGCAAAAACATTGAGAGCATTCTATAAAGATCTTTCATAAACAAAATCTATACGTACCGTCTAGTGCCATGTACAGAGATTAAAGTGAGATACATGCGTTCTATTCTCATAAATACATTCGACATGTCTACTAAATTCTGCTTTATATACTTTTTAATTTAATGATACTTTAATTTACCGCGTAGGTAGATATTTGTGAAGAACCAATATTTGACTTTTGACCTTGCATAAAGTTTTTAGCGCGAGAGGGATCGATGAGGACTTTTGATATTTTATTTATAATGATGTATATAAGGTCAGAACCGATTTTTAGCTGTATACGAATTTTTCTGAACTTTCAAGTTTTTTGTGTCTATTTTGACTGGAATATAACTACACTTTCATTTAAATAGAAATATCTGGTATTGATTTTTGAAATATATCTTTTTATTATGACTTCTTATATTGTCTAAGATCTCTTAGAATACAATAGTTTATCTTAATACATAATGTCAACTGTGATTCGTTGAATAATAGCGTTCATCCATAATGCATGTCTAGACACAAATATGCTACATTAACTCTGATTTATAAGGATTTCCTTCAGATGATTTTATCTTTATTAACAATACAAACAGTATTCAATAAAGCAAAAATATTACATTAATTCTCATTATTTAAGTATTTTATTGCAATTTTATGCTCATATTTAGAAAAAGTTTTATAACAAAATTGAAAATAAAATGTATATACAATATTGTGTAGAATAATAAAATTATATACTTTTGGTAGGATAATACAACATGCCAATTTTTAATCTAGTTTCTCTCGCATAACAATAAATTTACAATTACTAATAGTGAAATTTCATAGAATATTTTCTTTAAAAAGGTGCTGCTTAAAAGAAAACACATAACATTCTACATTAAAAAAAAAAAAAAAAAAACAGCTTTTAAAAATGTATGTCTTATTGCGCCACTTCCCCTTTTTCCTTCCCCTCAAACTAAGAACAATAATATTTAAATTATTATTATTTGGTATTATTTTCCTGTTATCTATACATTATAAACTGTGGAATTTTCAAAAGTTTAATTAATATATATATATATATATATATATATATACGCAAAATAATCAAAACCAGATGAAACTTTAATCCCAAAACACATGAGGGCCTTCATGAGGGGAGCTCCCCCATGTAGGGAAAGAAATGTGAGAAGTTTCTGACGAAACGCGGGTAATATTACCAAACAACACTTTTTTAAGCCCCAGCTTCTCACAGATGGAAGCAAGATCATACAGCAAATGAATTTTAATTAATACAAAGCATGAAATGCAATTAAATTCAGAAATCAAGTACAAAATATAATACATCAATATAAAATACAAGAATATATAAATACATACATGGACAAACTGGAATAGTCAGAATATGGGAAATTGAAAATTATCCCCCATTATTGAAAACCCCCCATTGAAAACCACCCCACATTCAAAACCACCCCCCCTCCAGTCCTACTAGCTGAAACGGGTTCTGTATTTATAATGGGGGGTGGTAATGTAATAGTGTAATAATGTAAGGTAATGTACAATTACCAGTGATTTTTTTCTCGCCTTGAAAGATAAAGTATATTAATATAATATCTTATGCATAGCTATCAAACTTTCTGATTTTTAAATCAGATTTATCACCAGTATTTTTAAAAAGGAATCTGTCACATATATTTTCGACCAATGAATAAAATTAAAGAAACTGAAAACATTCATAAAACTTTCCGGTACGAAGTCTCCGTTGAATATATTGGAGACTTGAACTTATGCTCAGTTCTTTTACTTTTTTTTTTTTTTTTTTCATAGTTTGTCACTATAAATGCTTTCTTGGGAGACTCTTTTGTTACTTTATAGATCATTATGTAGCTCATATCGAAAATTACCTACATCTAAATTTTTATACAGACTGTAAGAAAAATCCAAGCCAGATTAAGCATAAAGCCCAGCAACAAAGATTCCAGTCAAAATGCGTAAAAAAAAAAAAAAAAAAAAAAAAAAAAGAAAAAGAAAAAGAAAAAGAAAAAAGAAATATTTGGACCATAAAAAATGTATTCTCAGTAACTTTACAGTTGTGTCAAACATGCAACTTTGAATAACTCTTTTATGTCAACCGCTCTTTGTATGAATGTATAAATAAATTCTCTCAACCTATAAAACTATAATTATACTTTGAGTTTCAAATACGAAATGTTTCTCATATGATGTTACAGAAAAGCTAACACTTTACATTTGAAAGGATATGACCGTAAAAATACAGTTTGATGGTAAATTAAACAAATTACGTAGATTAACAACTTTTGCTCGTAAAAAAAAAAAAAAAAAAAAAAAAATGCACGTATGTCAAAATTATGCTTTCTTGACATCATGTGCTATGGCAGTTTAGGTAGCAAAACAGTCATTTCCTATAAAATATTACGGCCAAATCCCGTCATTTTATATTAAATTTCCCGCAAATTATACTATTATTTAGACATATACATCAGCGACATTTAGTTATAGTTATCCTGTACATCATAACTGACAATTACAAATGCTGAAAAAAAGAAATAAAATATCATTTTATTAAATTCTTTAACAATCAGGGTTACACATAGGGCATTAAAAAATAAAATAAAATAAATACATAAATCATTATTTTTATTTTGGCCAATAATGTCGATTCTGTATTGTACGTGTCTTATAAAGGGCAAAACGAAACCGTCACTCAAAACTTACCTTTTGACGTTTCATAAATAAACATGACATTTTACAATAGATTTTACAAAGAAGTATTGAGATAGAGTATATCAAATTTCTCCTTTTATGTCAAAAATGTTTGTAGTTATATTATTTTTTTCATTTTATATTATTGTATGTTTTTTCACGGTTTTGAGGAATCTATTTTTACTTTCTCTTTCACATAAGGTAGAGAAAGTATTGTTTTAGGGTCAAATTTTTGAACTTGAGATTTTGTTATCTTTATACGTTTTGAGGTCCCCTGAATACGAAAATCATGTTTTTAGAGAATGGTTTCTGTGTGTGTGTGTGTGTCTCTGTTATTAGCATATCTCAAGAATAAATAACATCAAAAAGTCTGAACTTAGTATTCTAAATGTGTATGATATAGGAATGCTACAGTAAGCTTTTCGTTGAGATAAAGCAAATGGTTCGTGTACAGGGACACCCAAGAGAATTCAAATACATTACATCTATGGGGGAAGTTGCAGGTAAGTAGAGTTTAACCTTTTTAGACTGCACTAAACCAAATGAAATGAATATATATTCTTTATATGCTTAAAAACCTGTCTCATGTATAATATGGTAGGGTGATCATTCACTGTTCGTTTACAGGGCTACACAAAAGTAGTTGATTATAGTGCGACAATAGCTGAAAATTGATGGAAGTGCATTTAAGGTTGTGCCGTGTATTATTACTATAGGATTATATTTATGGGCACCATTTGGTCTGTACATAATCTTCAAAAGATATACAGGACTGCAAATATTTAAGCGATAACATTCTTTTCTATTGTTAGTGGAACTGCTTTGATATGATAATTTACTATTTCCAGGAGAGCTGCTCAGGAATTGAAATGAATTCCTCATAGACATGTGGTATATAATGTATATTTTTTAGCTAAATATTCATCGCTTGTTTTTTTTTTTTCATATTTATACGTTTTGAGGGTTCCTGATTACCAAAGTCAAGTCTTTTAACGTTTGATCTTTGCCTGTGAACTTTAAATTTTAATAACAGATTTAAATTCTATATAAATGTAGGTGCAGTAATGAAATGGGGGGGGGGCTAAGGGGGGTGGTAGCCCCCGTCACACAGAACTAATTATCATATAAAACTCTTTCGATGCCTAATTTGAAATGTTTTACATAGGTTTTCATAACAGAACTAACTTGTTATCTTAACCCCTTAATCTCCAACCTGTATTTATAGTATTAAATTTCACGGTAAGAGAAAGTAGTGTGAGTGACACACCAGATTATTTATATTCTTTATTTTAAAAATACTATGAATTTAAATCACGTAAATGAAATTCGTTTAGGTTATTCGTCGTTCAAAAATATTTTCTTGAAAATTATCAAAAATGTGCTGTTTTTAAAATTATTTTTTTTAGATTATTAGATTTCATAAACCAAATTTTATTTGTTATATATTTGATTAAAATTTCATTAATTCGGTATTTAAAGTTTGTAATATTTTCGGGCTTTTAATTTTTCCTATAAAAAGGTAATAAAGTTGAATCAAAAAATTTTCCTTACTTAAAATTTTCTTACCAAGTTTTTATTTTATTAATAGAGAAAAATACAAAACAAGATAGAGAAAAATGATGATAATAAAATGTAAGAAATAAAGAAAATCTAATTTGCAAAAATGTATGTTGTACATTTTATACCTTAAATTTTATTTTATATCTTACAAAAAAAAAAAAAAAAAAAAAAAAAAAAAAAAACCCTTAGAATGTGATTACGTAATTAAAATGAAAAAAAAAGAAAAAAAAATGGCGTGAGATAAACATTATAAGTAGTTTAAAATGTACTGCATACTTCATTAAAGCGTGCAACACAACCGTCTATACTTAAATTATTTATTATTGCAGAATGGTTCAATTTCAATGGTTATATTTATGTTATATTTATTCATAACATGATAAGAAAAAAATTATAAAGCACTGAGATTTTTCATGTTAACCATAATATAAATCCACCCGTTATTATTACTATTTTGTTAATATTTTTTTTTTTTTTTTTTTTTTTTTAATTTTTAAGTTTTTGTCCAAATGATTTTTCGGTGAGAGCTGATTTAACAAATTTTATTATTTTCTTCCTCATTAAAATTGACATCATATTAAAATCATACAAAGCCTTATTTAAAATATAAATAAATAAATAAACATACAAGATAAGTTTCAAGTGAGAGAAGAATTTTTAAGTAAATTTTACAGTATAAACAAACGAAAGGAAACAATTTATTGAAAATATATATTTAAATCAAAATTATGTTTCTGAAATTTATATAATAATTCTTTTACTATTGCTAGGTTTTCGAAAACAAAAAAGTCAAAATATAAAGAATTTATAGGAATATATTAATAATAAGTAATTTACAAAGGCTTTCTATCTCTAAGATAAACAATGTGTTATTTATTCTGCTTGTTTTCTTTTTATTTTTGCCAAGTAAAATGAAACGCAGAATACCTATTTAGTCTTATAAGGAAATGCGATATACATTATTACCTATCTTCTAATATATATAGTGGTGGAATTCATTGTATATTGAAGAAAATAACACATAATCACAAGTATCAAGTATATTAAGGATATTTTTATGTAAGAAGGTGATCATAATCGACTGTCATTTTTTAACATTAAAGTATATTGTCAAATATTACTAAATCCTTATTGATATTTGTTTATTTACATTTTTAAATTTATTATTATAAAGGGACAAATTAAAGGAAAACCCAGACAGGATGTAACAAAAAAAAAAAAAAAAAAAAAAAGAGAGAGAGAGAAGGTCAAACATGCGAAATTTTTTGGTATTTTTTAAATCAAAACACAAAAAGGAAATTTCAATTCAAAACATGATTAAAATAACAAATTATTTGAAATACTCTTATGTTTAGTTTTACATATTGATTAACACATATTGTTTAGCTGAAATTGTTTTTCATACCCTATCAAAAAATATATTTAATCACGTTCAGCAAAAACTTTTATTTGTGAAAATTTGGTGTTCATTGTGAAAGAAGTTTCACGTGTTTAATTTTTTCGATGAAAAACAAATTTTCTTGAAGAAGCAGTAGTATGAGTAATTTATTTTAAATGTCAAAACCAAAAATACTTTTTTATTACAAATATATGAATAAAGATAAGTTTTTGATTTAAGTAATGATTTTTGATTTTGATAAGTTTTGAAGTTACCTCTTCACTGCAAATTAATTTAGATTGACTACAATGAACTTTTGACATTATAAAATCCGCAAAACATGACTTAAAATTATTTTTATTGAGCTCTTTCATGCTTTTTTTTTCCCCATTGTCTCAATAGAGTCAAATCTGTGAACAAGAACAGATAGTTTTCGCTATGAAATAAAAAAGGCACGCATGAATACGAAAATATTGTATGATATATGTTATATTATTGTTTAAAAGCACGATTAATAATTGCACAGGAAAAAGGGGAATTATCGCAGTAAGACACTCACAAGATGTCTTATTACAATTCATGTCGCTTTCAACTAATTATTTTCCCCAAATATAGCAAAATCCTTAAATAATAATATTTATCGACTCTCTGACAAATTGTTAGAAGACATCAAAGAAAACTGTCAACATTACTCTCATTTTTTGAAGTTTTTAGGTAGTCTTTTTAGTTTTGCTTCACCATTTACTTGTTTATTTGGATGTTTCTTCATCAAAACTATAAATCCAAAGTTTATCATCTGTAGTCATTCGTTTTAACTAAAAATCTCATTGGAAACTTGTAACTTAAACATGGATTTGTTTCTTTCAAAAGTTATATGCTTTTACACATCTCTGGAACAACCGAGTCTCAAACATAAATGATATGAGAACTTGTTTCTGTAACATTCTTTATTTATACTAAACGATGGCGACTTTCACTTTCACTTTCAGCACCGATTTTCTGACCTGATCAATAATCGAATTTCATGATCTACCAGATAATGAATCATCTGGGACAGATTATTTATTTTCTTTGAATTTACATCAATCAAATATTCCTGATTTTATATACAGTCGTTTTTTAACTGCTTCACACAACTTTTGAAGTGTGTGGAATTAGAAGAAAAATTACAGAAGCAAAATTAAATAGATGTTCTTTGCTCAAGTACATTTACATTTATTGAAAATTAACAAAATTATCTTTTTATCATGTCAAAAATAATATTCGTTTCAGAAGATAAATATAAATAAATTTCTGATTGTTTGCATATGTTTATACACGTATGAATAATTTTAAATGTAGCATCCGGGATATTTTATAATAATAATAGTAAGTATAAAATAAATTATTTTGAAAATGCAATAAGCCTATTGGCACTGGTTAGATACTTTTTATTTATCTAAAACAAGAATATTGAAATATGAATATGCTTGAATAGAAATTTATCAATAATACGTGAATTGCGAGATTTTCTCTTGTCACAAATTAATTTACTTTCTACTAAGGATATTTTATAATAATAATAGTAAGTATAAAATAAATTATTTTGAAAATGCAATAAGCCTATTGGCACTGTTAGATAATTTTTTTTTTATCTAAAACAAGAATATTGAAATATGAATATGCTTGAATAGAAATTTATTAATAATACGTGAACTGCGAGCTTTTCTCTTGCCTAAAATAAACTATATTAATATGTTTTCTGTATTGCACTTAGTTTCTTTGTTTATGTCAAGGAGAATGAAACGAAAAATATTTCTTATTATACAGGTATTTTATTACTGTTACTAAGCAGAATCATTTATTATTTATCTATTGAATGGCAAGAAAATGACATATACGATATGTTTGAGAAATTCATACATTCAAATAGACAAATAATTAATTACTCAAGAAGAAATATTAAATTTTAATTTAAAGATGTTTTAAGAAAGAAAAGATATTTAATATATTAGTTTTAGATAGATTTAATTTATATTTTGTACTTTTATTTGTTGTTGTGTTTGTAACTGATACAGCACGTAACGCTTTAATTATTATTTCACTTTTCGCACGACTCGGATAACCGTTTGTCTATATTTAACCAAGGCCTTAGATTAAGGATTCAGTCATGATCTGCCGATCATGACCTGCATCAGCAAACAAATTACAAAAAGATCACCTTTTTGTAATTTGCTTCTCTAGAAGTAATCAATACTAATAAAACCTGGCGAATTTTTCGATGGAATTCCAGCTATCATTTTACGAAGTGTGCTGCCAATAATTTTCTGGTTCGATCGCACACCATTTTTTTTTAATGCTAAGAGTAACTTCATTCATATGTTAGTGGCCTAAACTACAAATATAGTTCCAGTTCCTCTGGTTGTGTTATATAAGATTAAGGTCAGGGTCCATGTAATCCTTTAGAAATAAAACTCTGAGCAGCTTACACTTTGTGCATGGTTGAAATTAAAGAAATAATCTGGTGTGTCACAGGTTGGAGATTGAGAGGTAAGATAACGAGTACTGTTATGTGAACCTGTGTTAAAATAATACAAATTAGGCTTTGGAAGAGTTTTACATGATAATTAGTTTTGTATCAGGGGGACTACCGCATCCCTCAACCACCTGTTTTGTTATTACGCCTACATTTAAATATAATTTAAATCTGTTCTTAAAATTAAGAGCTCACTTAAAATTATTCAAACAACCTTCACACACAGCATTCCTTTAAACGTATCAGTTTCGATCAAACTTTTCCTGCAAAAAAACTTACTTTAACTTGAAAATACAACTTTTGGATACCCTGAAATTATTCGTTTTTAAGTTACACTAAGAGACACAAACAAATGTGAAACGTTAAAAAATCTGACTTCGGTTATCAGGAAGCCTCAAAACCTGTAAATCTAGAAAAAACAAGAAATGAATATTTAGCTAAAAAACATACATTATTTACCACATGCCTATGAGGACTTCATTTCAATTCCTGAGCAGCTTTACTGGACATGGTAAAATATTACAGTAAAGCACTTGCACTAACAATAATAAAGAATGTTATCGCTTAAATATTTGCAGCCCTGTATATCTTTTGAAGATTAATGTACAGGCCACATGATGCACCTAAATATAATTCTATACTAATAATACACGACACAATCTGAAATACACATCCATCAATTTTCAGCTATTGTCGCACTATAATCTAGTTCTTTTGTGTACCCCTGTAAATGAAAGGTGAAAGATTCCCCTACCATATTCTACACGACGCATGTTTTTTATGCATATAAATATATATATATTCATTTTATTTGGTTTAGTGCAGTCTATAGATGTTAAACTCTACTTAACTGCAATTTCCCCCATAGAAATAATGTATTTGAACTCCCTTGCGTGTCCCTGTATACAAACCATTTGCAACGTCCCAACGAAAAGCTTAGTGTAGCATCCCTATATCATATACATTTTGAATACCAAGTTTGGACTTTCTACTACTATTTTGTTTTGAGATATGCTGATAATAGACAAACACATAGGCACACACACACACACACATGCACACACAGAGAGAGAGAGACAGACACACAGACCAACCGCTAAAAACGTGATTTTCAGATTCAGGGAAACCTCAAAACTTGTAAATATACCAAAAATTCACTTTCGAAATTTTGACCCAAAAACAATACTTTCTGTGCCTTATAGGTAAGAGAAAAGTTTACCCCTAAATGTTTACCCAATATTAGTAGCTTGTCATTATCAGAGATGTCGTGGTTGATTCCCTGACCAGAATTTCTCTGTACCAGGGAGCCACAAGCAAATTAAGAGATTTATCCCCAAAATTTTATACTACCACCGTTGAACTTAATTAGCGGCACTCAGTCACATAAACAGTTAATAAACAGGCACTCAGTCATATAAAATACGTTCACTGAGAAATCTATTACATCTAGATTCAACCTTCGCATTTTCAGAACTTAAACATTGATTCAAACAACCGTTTTAGAAATTTACTTCATTTTGTCTTTCTCTCAGCTTTTGTGCGTTGCTACTCTCCTGCGGCTCTTGTTTTAGTTTCTTACAGCCGATAAAGGACCGTTCTCAAATATTACGAACTAAACTATGTGCTCAATTTTTCAGTTTTATGTTTGCTTACAAAGTTTATGCTAATATATATATATATATATATATATATATATATATATATATATATATATATATTAATATAGGACTTTAGATTAACTTCGCTTTTAAACACTATTTCATGCATTAAAGAGAAATTTTATTTGAAAAGTTAAAAAACCAAAAGTGCTGATGCACAAACTGAGAAAACAATGTATTTACAAATTTAATGCGCAAGAAAAGGTAGCAAAATTTACATGTTATTTTACCCATTTATATTCCCTTTATTCGTTTTACATATTTAGATTGGCTCGTTGATATCTTTTTATTTTATGCTGATAAAATCTATTGCATAATTTCTTTCAAATTATCAGAACTTAAATTTACAAAATTAAATTCTGATGAACATTTCTATGTAGAACTCTAGAAATAACATTAGAAATTTTCAAACCATTTCAGACTTTCGTTAAAGCAAACTGCCTAAAATATCAAAAGCGCCAGAATGATTTATTATGATGACTAAAGATTATGAGAATCGCTTTTAATGATGATGACATGGAAAAACGGAAACTGAGCACGAAAAGAACATTTCTAGATTATGATGCAGGAAAAAAACCTAAAATAATTTTACTAAGTAAAAGTCGGTACATATTTCATTTCATGTAATTCTGATTCTTTTTTTTTTTTTTTTTTACCCATTATATCAACTTTTACTTATTTTATAGCATATTGAATTCAGCTCAAGTATTTAAGCTTTGATTTTTCGCTTTTTAAATATAAGTAATAAAAAAATAATAATGATAAAAATTTAAAATGTAATTTCTTTAAAAGTTCATATTCAGAGAAACTACTGTTTATTTTTTTACAAGTGACAATATTTTTTTCCTTTTTTATTAAATAGTTTCAGAGTTTATTAAATAGTCTTGAAGTACAAGTGACAATATTTTTTTTTCTTTTTTATTAAATAGTCTCAGAGTTTATTAAATAGTCTTGAGGATGAAGTTTGAGAGGTTTTTACATCGCACTAGCGCTACACAAGCAGAAACTAGTGACAATCAATTAATGCGCGGGGACATTCGTAGGGACGGTCCGGAGATTTGTGGCCAAATTCTCCAATAACTCGTAATCGGAATTTCGTAAGAAATGAAAAAAAGTTCGCACATTATACCGAAAAATTCAATTCTTCAGACGAAATACTTTAAAAAGCTATATGGATAATAGCGGGACATTCTGAACTGATTCCGAGTGAAATAAATTCTTCTTCCATTCCTTATACCGAATATGGGAGAGTATGGCCCTTGGCATCACAATTTTAATTCTCGATGTAGTGAATGGCTTCCCCGATTAGGTAACCGTCAGAGAAATTAATTTACGTAACACGGAGGGTACTGAGCCACGAAGGACTTTCTATGCACCAGTCGCTCACGATGATCTTTGACTGGCCCGAGCATTGAATCTTCAATCTTTTGATTCAGAATTTGGCACAGAGCTAAAATTAGGTCCAAAAATTCCTAATTTTTTAATCAAAAACTATCGAAAAGGAAGAAATAGGATAATTCTTGTGGGAAAATGGTTAGTCAGCGAACATTAACGCAAGAATAATACGATAAAGCTTGAAAGTGAATGTTTTTTAGCATTTTCTTTTTAACCCTTTCATTCCCAATTTTTTCCCTCCATAAAACAACAAATCTTATATTTAGTCATAAATTTATTTCAAATGTAATATATATAAATACCTTTTTAAAATAGGAGTAATAGCAGAGTACGAATTAATATAGCTAACAAAGCAACTGAGAGGTATTTATATATGTTTAATATAACCACTAATATCATTAAAAACCATAACTTTTCAATAAATAAAAATATCAAAATTTTGAAAGAAATACATATTGTAATTAATTAAAATACAAATTATAAACATTAAAAAAAAAAAAAAAATATTTCAAACAATTAATTTACTTAACCCTTTATATCCCAAATTACCTTATTTTTGGAAAAATATTTTGAAACTTTTTTATTATATTTCTTTGCTGCATGAGAAACATCTCATATTAAATTCAGCTTAAACTATAGCTTAACTATAGAGAAAGCTTAAACTATAGGGACTTTGAAGTTCTAGTGAAATCCTGCAGTAAATTTAGGCTACATTGAGGAATTTTTTTTTTTTTTTTTTTTTTTTTTAATGAGAGTTTAAAATCCAGGTGGGATACAAAGGGTTAAAATTCTAATAAGTAAAGAATATATATATATATATATATATTAAGATAAGAGATATGATGTAAAGTTTTATTTGAATCATTCTATAAAATGTCGAGCCTGTCAAAAACCTTTACAATCTTTTTCGGGTTACATTGTTTTCAGCATCCTCCTGAAACTACAACTTTGAAGCTGGTGCAAAGTGAAAAAAAAAAAAAAAAAAAAAAAAAAAAACGTGATTCTAGAATTTATTTAAATTTAAGTATGGGGGAAATTTCTATCCACTGTGTGTGATTATAGTACGTGAAATAAAATGATGAGTGGATCGTGTGTTTGCATAGATCACTGGTGACTATTGAAACTACTTACTAATTACAATGCATACTTCTCCATAGAGAGACGACTCTACTTAAAACATCCTCCGACAACTCGCTCGTAGGTTTTTCAAATCTGCTCTGGAAAACTATTCCGAAAAACATTCCTTTGCTTTGAATGTCTCACTACATAAATATATCATACAAGAAAATTATTTTCAATAATTATCTTAAAATAAACTTCGCATAAATGCTTTCCAATTTCAACTAAAATATCGAAAACTTAGCGAAAGCTGTAACTCCAGTTAAACTCGCAAATCTCCTAAAACTCTTAATTCCATCTACCACATTCTTCACAACGCTCCAGTTCGATCTAATACTTTGCTTTAAACAGCAAAACCATATTCGATCCTTGAAGGAATGATAGAGGGATTGACTAACATCGTATCAGCATGCAAGGAAAATGAAGTTAATTGTTGTCTATTCAAGATGGCTGTCGCATTAACAGCCAACGCTACTACTTAACTGCAACGCTACTGCAGCCAACGCTACTGGTGCAGTTCACTAAAACATTGGCTAGTGCTGTGTTATTTTCTTTATTGGACAGCTTTGAGACCTATAGTTGCAATAATTTTCATCTCAAATGATGAATATTATATAATTTCACAACAACAATGTAGATAACTGTGTTACTTAATGGCTTCTGTGGTTACAACTTTGGCTTTATATCTTTCCGGACATGTCATCTCCTCTTATATCATTTTCCATATTCGAACAATGTATATACATTCGTAAATATTCGAAACTTCTTACATTCGTACTAAAGCTGCCAGTGAGCACCAAACCTTTAGAAAATTGCAACTTATATTGAAGTAATAGAAAAATATTTTCTAAGAACAGTATGTAAAAACTAATATTGAGTACATCATTTACTTTTATCTTAAATATCTAATTTACACTTTCTATAAAAATAAATATTATTAATTGATAGTAGAACCGTATCTTGTTTTATAAGTCTAGGCTACATTATATGTGAAAATATATAAATTATTTATACTGAAATCTATTATTTTTGGACCAATCATTTTATACTTATAAATTATACAAAGAAATACAATTTTTGCAATACCTGTACTGTGACTGTAAAACCGTGCTTAGACATTGCTTAGACAGTGACAAATAGCCCATAACTATCCAAATGACAACAACAGTAACGGCAAAAAAAATCTTAAATAATAATAAAACATCTGTACATGTCAATTGCCGTTTCCGCAAAAAAAATTGTCGCCATGCCTAGTGATGCCATGAGGTGTTAGTGGTCACAGGCGATCTTTCCTTACCATACCAATACTCAGTTCGCCTGGTAACTTTAACTGTGTGTCTGTACGCTCTTTGCTCACGCCGACTAGTATTTCGTTCATTTGTTAAAAGATTGATAAATTCCATCGTTATTCCCACTCCGCTCAACGAGTCGGAAGAAGCTTAAAATGGAAACGTAATTCCGTTCTTTGACTCTGCTAGAGAAAGGGGTCTCTCAGATTAATACAGCAATTTCTTTCAGTTTATTCTAGATTGAGCCAAATGGAGCCATCTGGCAAATTTAGCCAGAGATCCCCGCCTAAACGGCTGGAGACGGTAATAAAATGCAAAGCTGAGCTAACAAAATACTGACTGTAATGTAATATCCACAATAAACCACTTCAATGTTAAGATTCTGACTGAAATGTTTACATTACTTTAGCAAGTTTACATTACCGTAAAAAATCTATTACCTTGTAAAGACTTTCTACGTCTGGCTACATCTAGAATGGTCTGCCAGATCTCTGGCTACATCAGTCACAAAATCCTACTTATTTAGCATGGTCAAGCCATGGGATTTCCCTTCTATTTTAAGCTTTTTGTAACCATTGAGTGGAGTGGGAATACCGATATAAGTTCTCAAAATTTCAACAAATGAACGAAATACTGGCTGGCAAAAGCAAAGAGCATTTAGCCTTACTCTAAAAGTCTAGGAGGCGAACTGAGTGTTAATAGGATAGGGAAAGGTTGTCTGTAATCGACTAACACCATGTGTCATCACTGGGGTTCGACATATTTTTATGGCGGAAACGACAAATGACATGTAATTTCTTTTCTTTTTTTTTTTTGCCGACACTGTAAATTTTGTTGAAGTGAAACATTTTGATGTCATCGACAACAAAATCAAATATATCTTTATTTATTGTATTTACTGCTCCAATCATGTATCAGATATTACTTTTAGTTTGGATATACCTGTTTTTATTCAATTAGTATTTCTCATAATGATAATTGAATCCGAAAAACAAAATTTACATAAAAGTGTGATCTTTTCTCAACCGTTGTTTTAGTTACAGACAGTTATAATCTATAATTATGAACTAAAATATTTTATACATTAACATTTCTTTATTTCTTTCTTTCTTTTTTTTTTTTTTTTTTTTTTTTAACCGCTTAACACATGTATTTCATAATTGGGAAATGTTCGAATTTATTCCTTCAATATATTCTAAAAATTGAGATATAAAACCTAATATTTTACATGATCATTATGGAAAATCCTTTTTTTCAGCTTTATGATAAAGACTTATCTTCTAAAATGAAAGACATTGCCAAGAAATGGTGTAAAAGAGAAATAATTACGAAAGCTGTTTGGTTTATAATATATAGGAGAACGGGGAGAAATATGAATAGTCAGGTAAAATGGAATACTCTTATATTTTATTTATACGGAGCTGCAACTTTTCGGAAGCACGATAAACGTCTTCACTGGACCGGAAATATGTACGGTAATTCACCTTGTGTCAGTGAGACGAGTAGTTTTTGTGTTATACAACTCCTTTAGTTTATCAAGTTTCAGACACTTTCAAAGTAATTATTATGAATTGTAATTTATTTACAAAGCAATAAATTGAGTATAAACCTAGTCATTTCAGGTAGGGAAGTTAAGTTAGTTAACAGTCTGATTCCCATGAACTTATTTTACCAACAGGTAGTTGAGTTTGATTTATTCTCCGAGATTGCGCTTTGGGTAATGTGGAATAACAACTATTCCACTTTATTTGTAATTTTTGTAAAACTTGAATGCTCATAATTTTTTTCATTTTTTTTTTTTCAATAATAATTAAAAATAAAATGCTCAAAATGCAATTATCAATACTTTCTGTAAACGTACTACACTATTCATATTTTCCTTTAAAGAAATGGGTATTCTATATTTATCTTCATAACTATTCCATATAACCCCATATTTATATTAAAAATTTTGTATGTAAAGTCCATATTTTGTAACACAAAACCATCGAAACACATTAACAATACTTGAAACTTTCTAATAATCGAATCCACACTGATCCAAAATATTTCAGTTTATTATGGTCAGTTCAAATAAAAGTAATATTCCAGATTCAACTGATACTTTTCCCTGTAACTACATAAAAAAGAATTATGAAAGTATTTTTATTTCATAATTATAATCTCTGCGTTGCTATTAATCGAAAGAGTATCAAATATAAGAAAATGGTTTAGCTTTTAACTACGGAAATAATAAAATTCGAGCACGTTTTCCAAATGTATAAAAATGGTATGTTATAAAGAAACCAAAGTATGATGTAATAGAAAATGTTTAAGATTTGTAATCTGGAAACTAAAAATTAATACTATTTATGTAAAATGGTTAACAAACTTTTGGAAATAAAATATAATTAGATAAAAAATTCTATCTTTGAGAAAATTGAATTTAGTACAACAGGACTAATATATAATATATATTACAATCTTGTAACTAAAAAATAAATAAATAAATAAATACTATAAAGACATTTTAATTAGTTTGGAGAATAAGATTCATTTTTTATGCCAACTATGTGAAGAATGTCAGAGCCGGGAATTGAATCCGGACCCTCCGCTTAACGAGCGATGCTTTTACACTGAACTACCCTGGCTGATAACCAGCTCGACATTTCTCACATAATAACAGTTGGCAAAGTCACCGTATCTGCAAACGCAGATGTAACGGTTATTAGGTGAGAAATGTCGATCTGGTTATCAGCCAGGGTAGTTCAGTGGGACCGCGTCCGAACGTTAAGCGGAGGGCCATGGTGCGATTCTCGACTCTGGCATTTTTTTTTTTTTTTTTTTTTCACAGTTGGAACAAAAAAAATCAACCTTATACTCCAAACTAATTAAAAGGAAGTTTCACGGTTGATGAGTTTGTCAATAAAATTTCTAATTGTTTTAAGATTGTTTAAGAAATTAAATGGTAAAATTGAATATTCTCAGGCATCGGGGCATATTGCAAGCGGAACACCAGAAAATGGCGACAATGCAACATCTCTGTCTGAAAGAAACAGTCCTGTCATACTAAAAAGGAATTCCTTTTGCAACATTATTTTTTGTAACAATCGGAAAAGCACATTGCAGAAACGAATTTGTTACTGCTGTTAAAAATTAAAAGATTAATAATTGTACTGTGTACTTTTAATAGGAACTTTAGCATTTAAAATGAAGAACTTACCTTTAACTATTACTTTAAAAAATTTGAAGAAAACGAAGAAGTAAACGAATAATATAAATAATATAATTATGTTACTAATAAAAGAAATCAAATAAAATTTCAAACTCCTCTTTAATAAAATTTTGTGTGCAATAAAATTTCCTTATTTAAAAATATCAGTTTGCTACGATAAGAACATGCATCAATGTAATAAAATTATGATTGATGTGTTTGTCATAAGCAATTATGCCAGAAAGCAAAAGTAAATTATTCAATGCCAGGATTTTAGCTTAAAATAATGCATTTTTTAAACTGGTACAGTTTTACAAAGATTCCGACTAAATTAACAGTTTTAACAATCCTTTTTTAGGAAAAGTACATAAACCGTAAGTGAATGACAAAAAGTATTTCTTCGTGCTCAAAGATTACTTGAGATAAAAGGAATTAATATGTTTTCGTAAGTTCTTTTATAGATTTACTTAAATTTTCATTACTTGTAAAAGCATGTTTCCCTTAAAATTTCAAAAGGAAGCGTAGTTTAAAAAAAAAAGGAATTATATTTTATGGGTTAAATAAAAAGGATTTCAACACTTAGTATAATTGAATTCGTAAATATTCATGAGCAGTAAAATCATAGAATCATTCTTAAGAGTTAAGTAAAAAAACAAAAAGAAAAAAAAATGTTAATGTTTATGTAAAAATTTTATTATACTTAAGTGTTACTTGAGTAAATGTAGCGTTTGAAGTTATTATAACTCAAATTTTAATTCAATATTTCTAATACATTAGTTTTAAAAAATTAAGCAATCTGTTTTACTCTCTCTCTTTCTCGTATAATTCTCATACAAATGAATATGTGAACACGAGATGTGGATCATATATTTGTTATCAAATATACAGGGTGTTTATAAAGTCCCGGACCCATTTTGATGTTTAATAACTCATAAAATAATTAAGATATAAACAAACTTATGGCATTTATTGATGGAATAACTCATATATTTTCTTTTCAGGTTTGAATATCTTTACTTTTGTAAATATCGTCTGCGCGTGTGGTTAATTTCAGATGCATGTGGTTAATTCAGACATGCTTGCCGCTACCTGGCGTCAAATTGACTATCGACTTGATATTCTCCGTGCGACGAAGGGGGCACACGTGGAAGTTCATTGACAAGGGTCATGAAACTTTTTGAGTCTATCTAACCATTTATGTTATTAATTTTAATCTATCTTTATTATTTTATGAGTTATTAAACATCAAAATGGGTCCGGGACTTTATAAACACCCTGTATATGTTTTTTAACTTTGCCTATGGGCATAATTTACATACTTACATTAATTAAAATTTTCAAAAAAATATGTTTTAAAGAAAGGAGGATGTAATGTAAATTATAGTCGCAGTTTCTAGTAACGTCAATATTAAAAAAAAAAAAAAAATGTGAAATGCATGTTACTTACATTCTTTTTAAAATAATTTAGTATATTATAGATAAATAGAAATCATAGTAGACGATACACGTAAATTCTTTCATATTTATATATAAAAGTATTTTAATGAGACTATTTAACATACCTTATTAAATCAATATAACATATGCCACTTTTGTTCTATTTAAAATAGTTAAATACAATTAAATAATACTTTAAATAAGATGCGTCTGCAGGCTTTAATGTAAAATAATTCTTCTTTGGATCCATTATAAAATAAATAAATAAATAAATAAATAAATAAAATAAAAATAAAAAATAAAAATAAAAATAAAAAAAAATTAAATTCGGAGAGTTGACCATTAAATAAATTTCAGATATAAAATTCATATTCTTCGAAAAAAAGGTCCATTATTTGTAAAATCGCTGTAAAATTCAGATTGCTGACTTTTTATTACAGGCTACTTCAACTTTTTGAGAAAAAGTCATGACAGATTTACAGGCATAACTTAATTTTTACGGTCAGTAACTAGAGCACATTTTCCTGGTCAATGACAGTATTCTAGTGGGCAAAATTTTGATAGAGTCTCCTAATGTAATTATAAAATCTATACTCATTAAGTGTATACAATTGTGCGATTGCGACATTTAAATTATCTTTCAAGTGTAAATTTAATCATATCGAGTAATTTTTAATTGAAGACTTTCGTTTTCATTCTCACAAAAACATATACAAAAAACATACACATATACATACATGCTTTGAAAATAGAAAATATGATTTTAGAACGCCGCAAAAGATATAAATACCAAAATATTGTACTGAGATTTTTTTTTTCGTGATTACTTTCTTTACATTATACATGATCAGGAAGTTAAAATATACACTTCGAATAATTTTGAATGCATGATTTCTTTTGGTTCTATCAAATGCGCATTTTTATCCATATATCTATATATTTGCAGAGACTAAGCAAAAGCGTTCTAGAGTTTTTCTTCAGAACATTTTCTATTTACGTTTTGATATTACGATCAATGACAATTCTGGTTAGTCGGAAATTTCATTCACGTACTCAAAAAATACATTTCAGTTTTACAACTGCTGTTTCAGAATAATAGTAAGACAATTTTTAACGCGAAAGATTTTTCATTTTAGAAAAAGATATATGATTTTTGTTAGCTTTCAGTTTGATTTACATTCATTATATTTTCTTGCTATTAAAAATTATTTAAAGGATTTTGATGTGTAATAACAGAAAAATCATTGGTTGAATATTAATTTTTTTTTCGACAGTCTATTAATTATAAAAATGTATTCAGTTACATTATATGTATCGTAAGAGAAAAGAAGATTTATTTTATTTTTCTCGAAATCTAACATTAAAAAAAATATTTAATATAATTTTCGCAATTATTTTTATTTATATACCTGTAATTAAATTTCCTGTTATAACTTTAAAGAGCTATGCACTAATGAAAAACATACCACAATCAGCAGTCGCGTATAATAATTGAACTTAAAATATAAATTCGCTAAATAAACTCTCTTAAAATAAAATCCAGAAAGTAACAAAACTTGAGTGAATTTTCACTCATTTGCTTAGAGGAAACGTGCTCTCTCATCTTGAGATATATTCCCTAAATTGAATGAGTTGACCTAATGCTCTCAAACTTGAGTTATTTATTGTATTTGAGGAATTTATTTATTTCATTAATGATTTTAACACAAATGATTTTAATAAACAGGATCACTTTACAATGGTGTAGCCTGTTGCACTTGCGTGCTACGGAAGAAATGTGTTGCAGCGAGAGCGATGTTGCCTCTTACAAATGGTTGAAAGAGCAGAAATAGCTCAAGAATCGATAAATATCGATAACTCAAGTTCGTTTAAATACAAAGATGATAATTAGCTCAAAGAACTGCATTTTTAACTTAAGACGATTTTAAAAAAAATAACTCCTACTTGACACAGTGAATTAACTCATTTATTTTAAGAAAATAAATTTAAAAAATCGATACACAGTAAAAATATTCTGTAAAAATAAAGCACTTTTTTAACATAAATACAGCATAGATTGATGTATATTTTTACATGAAAAATAATTGAAGACTAGTTACTTCACGTTGTGCTGTAAATCGGTATCAAAATTTTTCCAGAAGTCTTTTGGTGCGTATGACATGATTTATCAACCAATCAGTAATGATGTTGTCCTTATCTACTTTTGTAAAGAAAAGTCATTGTGAGTCCATCGGCACGATTAGCAAGGTGCTGACCTCTGGAACAGAAGATTGTGAATTCGAATCACGGGCTATCCAAGACCGTTTGCTCCGCATCAAAAAGTAAATTATATGTGTAAAAAAATAAATGTGTTGTGGATTACTCCCTGAACGCATGCGTAATAATCGTAGGAAGTATTTTTAAAGCATAATGTAAAAATTACAACACACGTGAGTAAAAATTGCAGCAAATTTATTTTACTGCACATTGCAAAAATACAGCACAGTGAGTAGGCAATACTTTTACCAGCACACTGTGCTGTAATCTACTACAGAAAATTTTTACAGTGTACAATAACTACATTTGAAAAAGGGTAAATCATTTTCCAACTTGAAGAGTTCTCTTATAAGGAGATATGTATATATATATATGTATGTATGTATGTATAATTATTGCTATTATTATTACTATTTAAATTAAATTTCGGTTTATATTTATTTTATATTTTTATACAAAATTAGTTGAATAACTGAATAACAGAAAATTTCATTAAATACTTAATATAACATTTTTTTTCTTAGAATACACATTTATTTAAAAGGATTATATATATATTTCTTTTGCGTTGTGTATTAATATGAAAAAAGGTAGGCACTATTTCAAATATTTAGGATTTTTCTATTTTATTAAAAAATTCTTTCCCGTTGCTTTCGCTTTCATATTAGCATGTCTTATACCAATTTATAATTACACTTCCTGCAAACATTTTATATTCATATTCAACTGTTGTAATTTAATTAAAAACACCCTATTGTATTTGGATTAAACTGAAACTATAATTGCACTAAATATAAAATACCAAAATATGGTTAATATAATTTTACTTTAGTTTAAATTTTAGTTATATGTAAAAATTAAAATAGAAGCAAATTTAATTTTTAAAATGTAGAAAATATGATTTTTAAAGAAATCTTATATAAACCGAGAAAGTCTAAATTATTTTAGTATTTTGGTTTTATCAATTTATATGTCGTTAATTAAAAAGCTATTATAGTTATAAACTTAATTATTATACTTTCATTTCAATAGAACAGAAAAGCTATATGAACGATATATATGAGTGAATATATCTACGTGCATTTAAATGTTTGCATTTTTACGCATCCTACATACACTGCATTAATCTATGTGAAACCTTTTTCACATACAAGATCGCGCGAAGTTCTTGAAAAAAAAAAAAAAATGTTAATAGCGTTAAAAAGCGAAAACCTTTAACATTTAAATTTTAGGTTGTGTAATCAGTCAGCAGTAAAGCCATTATTTTTATTAACACGCTTTTATTAGCTTCACCTGTATGTATGTATGTATGTTTGCATGTTTGTAACTGCTCTGGGAGCAAACAAAAAATCTATATTGTAAATCAATAGACTTTCCCTACGTGAACACCGTGGCGTTTAGGTACATCTCCGCGCTACGAACCTAAAGGTCTAGTATTCGATCCCAGTCAGGGGAGATTTTTAAAAAATGGTTTTTGTTTAATTCTAAATTATTTTAATTAAAGATTTAGAGGTATTTAAATATTATGGTGTGTCACTCACACGACTTTCTCTTACCCTGCATTTTAATACTAAGATAGATCTTTTGTGCTTTTTATTTCACATTTCTATAAAAGCGTGTTCTTTAATTTTTTAAAACTATAATATTTTTCATATAATGTTTAAAAAAGTGAATATTTCAATTTAAATTTCAGGAGACCTTTCGATTTCAGAGTTATTTTAAAATTTAAATTTAGAATTCAGTCTGTCTATTTAAGGTGACAGGGGAAATTATAAATCATTTAGTAAATTACTGTTTTATAATTATGAAAATTTGCGTACGTATCCATTGAAATATACAGGGTACGCACAAGGCACCACCTTTTCCCAAGAATTCTTTCCTTAGAGCACATATTTTTCTCAGGATATCTTCAAAATGTCTTAAAGGGGAAAAAACTTCACAAAAGAATATTGAAGATATACTGTGGATAAGGCTTCTTCTTTACTGTGCACTGTTCATTTAAAAGGAAATTTTATTTTTAAATAACACTGGTGGCAGACTCCTTGGAAAAACGCGGGACTCCCTCAATATACACATATATCATAAAATTTCTGAAAAAAATAAATAAATAAATAAAACGTTTAAGTTCAATAAAATTAAATTCAAAAATTTTCCTTTATTGAATAAACGTAAATTATTCCATGTTTTCTTTTTCTTCTATTTTTACTTTGATTTACTTCTATTTTTATTTTTACTTTTACAAGAAAAAGTTATATTCTGGATATTACTTTGTGGATTTATTGTTATCTTTTATGATTTTATAGCTGAGCGAGGAAATTTAATTTAAGTTTATTATCAATCAATAAACTTACAAAATTTGAAATTATTATTGTGTTAAACTTTCATAATAATTCCGATAAGAAACTTGAGGATTTTCTCCGAAAAAAAAAATGAAATAAATTATTTATTAAATCAGTCATTCAATCATTTATTTATTTATTTTTTATTTATTTTTTATTTTTCTATGAACAAAAGATAATTATGGTATTGTAGGAATCTAAACAAAATAAAAAACAAACTGTATTTTTTTATTACATCTACAGACAATGCTTTAAAGAACCATTAGTGTAAAAACGTAAAAAATCGAATTGATGGGGGAAAAATTACAAACTGTTCCTGAGAGTAGATGGTATATGCTTCAATTTAACTTAACTCTATGGCACTAGACGATACATGCGGCTGATTTTATACAAGAAAGTACTTTATAAAATGGTATCACTGATTTTGCTTGACATTTTTCCCGATATTCACGTGTGTTATAATTAATTTCTATATTACATCAAGTATCTACCACAAATATTAGAAAAAATATAAGGAACACAAAAAGTCTTTTTTTTTTCAATGGTGCTCATATATTTTTCGATCTCTAAGTACCAATGGTACACTGAAGCATCACCTCACTAATATTTCATTTATTACTATAATGTACATAATTTCCATTGCATATATCATGAAAAATACTAGAATGTTACAAAAAAAAAAAATGTCTTAAATTCATTTTATGTGTGTTTCCTAATACGGTAATAATGGAATAAAAAGAGTTTTTTATTTATTTATTTATTTAAAGTAAATGCCAATACCTTTCTGCATATCTATTACTTTAGTATTGTTCAAGAAAATTATTAAATGATTTATCTCGAAACACATAATTCAGAAACAATTTAAAATTTTGTGAGGATATATTTTGTTTTACATTCTGAAGAAGTGTAAAAACATTGATCACAGGATGAATGTAGTTATTTGAGCTTTTTGTTTAATTTACTTTACTATTATTATTATTATTTTAAAAGTTGTGTGAAAAAATTCAGTTTCAGAATAGATCAAATTTTCAGTTTCTGCTATTAGAAAATAAAGCTCGACAAAATAAAGCTCGCCAGAAGACATTACGAACGTTTCTTGATTATGTAATTTATATTATTTAACTTTCGCTTATAATATCCTCGTTTTGAACTATTATTATTTTTTTTAACCATTAATCATATGACATCTATTTCATTTAATCTTATAAGGCAAGGGAAAAATAATTTACGACTTCATATATTGAGTTTCAGAACAGCAATTTCAATTTTTAAAAGTTTTAGAATTAATGACATCTACTTAAATACATCTAGATATATGAGTTCGTGCTCATATTTATATTTTTTAATGAGCGTTTCCTGTTACGGCAATTTGATTAAATGAAAGAAAGAAAATGAATTCGTTTAAGCATCTTTCATATTGTTTCAATTTTTCGCAAAGTAATAATTATATATCAATAAAAGTTCTAAATTAAATTTTAGAGAGCATTTCTTAAAAATCAATATTAATTTAAACATACAATTTCACATTCTATACAGTGAAATTTTTTCTATACTTAATTATTTTCGTAACCCACGAAACTCAGATAATTCGTTTTATAAAAGTACACCTTCTTGCATAAAACGAAATGAAATTATTTAAAACGCGTAATTCTTCAAGAAAATAAAAAATAACTATCACAAAATAAAATGTAACTTAATTTTACCTTTCTTTATTACGGAAATAACAAATATCACAGTTACATGCTTAACAGTATCATTACCACAAAATTTGTTTTCCTCTTTTAAGTATTAAAATATTTCTAGGTAATAAATATCAAAATACAATTTTAGAGAGTCATTTTACACATTACAACAAAAATAATTACAAGATAAAATCACTTTTTATATACCACGTTTTTAAGTTTTCTGTTGAATTACATAAACTTCAAAATTATGCGTATTAATAAATACTTAAAATAAATAAATAAATAAGTAAATAAATAAAAAGAGTTTTTTTTTTTTTTTTTTTTTTTTTTATGAATTATCCATTTCACTTGAAAGAACATGATCAAATGTGTAATAATAAAATGTATGAGAGCAAATGTAAAGAGAGCAAGTCTAAGACATTTATTAATTGAATAAAAGTATTAAAAGATTGCATTGCCATCGTGTTCTGAACTACACTAAAAGTTTCAATTGTCTAGCTATTCGTGAAGTTAGTTAAAAATCAATTGCAGGATTTGTACTGGACAAACAAACTAGAAAGTGAGTTAATAAAAACATGCTAAAAAGTTTCAAACTTCTTTCCATATTAATGAAATTTATTATTGCATTATTAAAAAAGAAAAAGAAAATCATATTTACTATTAATGAGTATTTTATAAATATACTAATATATGTATATATATATATATACACACCTATCTGAATAAATAAAGCAAAGAGTTTGTCGGGAACACATCCGGGTGGACCACTCCTGTTTTTGATTGGTCTAGACTTAACTAATTTGGTGATGGAAGTTGGTCTTTTTTTTTTTTTTTTTTTTTATGAATTATCCATTTCACTTGAAAGAACATGATCAAATGTGTAATAATAAAATGTATGAGAGCAAATGTAAAGAGAGCAAGTCTAAGACATTTACTAATTGAATAAAAGTATTAAAAGATTGCATTGCCATCGTGTTCTGAACTACACTAAAAGTTTCAATTGTCTAGCTATTCGTGAAGTCAGTTAAAAATCAATTGCAGGATTTGTACTGGACAAACAAACTAGAAAGTGAGTTAATAAAAACATGCTAAAAAGTTTCAAACTTCTTTCCATATTAATGAAATTTATTATTGCATTATTACAAAAGAAAAAGAAAATCATATTTACTATCAATGAGTATTTTATAAATATACTAATATATGTATATATATATATACACACCTATCTGAATAAATAAAGCAAAGAGTTTGTCGGAAACACATCCGGGTGGACCACTCCTGTTTTTGATTGGTCTAGACTTAACTAATTTGGTGATGGAAGTTGGTCTTTTTTTTTTTTTTTTTTTTTTTTAAATAGTTAAAACTGATGAATTTTTTAAAAAGATACTGCATATAATTTATACTTTTTAAAAGAGGACTAAAAACTGTTCATTTTTGCGGACACTATATATTAAAGATATTACGTTAGTTATTAAAGATATTACGTTGCAAAGTTTTCTTTTAACTAATTAAAATATGAAAATAAATGTTAGTTATAATTTAACAGTTACCAAATAAATAAATAAATAAATAAAAATTAGGAGTTCCGTTTGATTCGACATAAAAATAAATAGATTTAATTAAACGTGAACATTAAAAAATTGTAAAAAAAAAAAATTATGCGTCTCACAAAAATTCATGTCATTATCACTTTAAAATTTTCTACACATTGGTAAAGTGCTAATGTAGTTCTATACACAAGCAAAGTGATGACCTCACTGGCTATCCGTGGATGCAAGAAAAAGAGACTGCCATATTTGATTGAAAACATAAATATTTCATTTCAAAGGATGATATTTACACAATAAATATCCAACTAATATACTAATTAAAAGGGGAATGATAAATATTCTATCGTAATTTGTAATCAAATTTACTTTCAAATTTCTAAATAATGTTTCTGTTATAAGGTACTAATATGTTTCAGTGGAATGGATTTCATATCGGTCATCCTCGGCAGGAAAAAAAAAATATATCGCCAAATAATCTGGCGAACACATTTAATTCCTTTCAAAAATAATGGTTATTTCAACGACATATATTAGGAGAGTAATGAATAATATGAAACAATATTTCTTACAATACATATTACGAAAATATACCTACATCTGGCAGGTATATTTTCGTATTACGTTTTTGTTCGCCTAATACAAAAATCGCGAAGGAAGACATAGTTTTGAAATTTAAATTTAAAATTTTATCTATTTGACAGCAAAATAACTTAATCTAACACATGCATACAATTTTTATTACATATCTATACCCAAATGTGGGGATTAAAATCGGGAAATAATTTTTCTCGATTCTTAATTTTTGCAAAAAATCAAATATTAACATAGGAAATCTTTTTCTCGCATCCACGGACGGTCCGTGACGTCACACTTTGCTTGTGTAAAGCTATAAGATTCAATAGAAAATTTAAAAATATGGTGTGTATATATATATTTTTTAATCTTATAATTATTTATAATTTTGTTGTCATTTCGGCGATGAGTTGGTATGGGTATCGCAAATGCACAAGTAAACATTTTGGCCTAAAACGCCCGAGCTACAACAGTGCCAAATTTCAAATTCCGCCACAAAGTCAAAGCTGTTTCAATGTTTTTGCATTTTTTTTTTTAAATTTTATTTTAAATATTTTTGTAATGCGAATGGATAAAGAAAGAAAAGCATTTTTTTCTTAAATTGGTCTAATTATACAGAATATCACCACATTATGCGTTTTCTGTTCTGTTTTTTATCAAAAAGAAAATGACTAATGCAGTTTTTTCAGTATTATTGATATTTCTGTAAATTAAATTAAATTAAATGATCCAATACCAAGATGTTGCGGTGAAGAAGTCTCTGTGAAAGTCAGCGAAGGCCCGGAGCGAAGTTTTTAAGCAATTTCAATGTATTTTCTTTTTAGTTTTAATTTGTAGAACGGTTTAAAAAATATTGATTATTTTTTAATTCATTTAAATATAGTGACCAGTAAAGTGGGCAAAGCCTGCTAGTATATATATAAAATCAGCGAAGTCAGTGAAAATCTTCATCTGGTTTCCTGCCGCCTATAATAGTGACTTCCCCACCGTCACATTATTGACCCACTGTTGCGGCAATGTTTCATCCGATTGCGCGCGCAAGAACAAACATATTTACTCACGAATTTTTGTTGCGTTAACAATGCCTTCCTTACCGCCTTTCCTGTCTATATTCTGTTCGGTTTCGGTACCCAATGCGTGCGGTAGCGCCATTCAATCGTGCGCTACGCGTTTATTATTTCGTTTGTTCGTTTATAATTTACTGGCACGAAAGTAATTGTCATTTATTCCCAGGTCTGAAAACTAATCCAAACGCTAAAAATTACATTTTTAAGGTCATTTGAGAAGGGGTTACGCTCGAAAACTCGAGATTAAGTTACGCTCAATATGATTTTGAGGTGATGGGAACAAACTTGGAGGGGAATTAGAGAACATCACAAGGATTCAGAATTGCATAGGAACTCATGCCCCCAAACGACATTTTAATCCTTTAAGAACTGAATGTTTAGTCTACTGTGTGCTACTAACTGTGGTTACTATGTAAATTTTAAAATTTTGCATGCCACATTATTTTGCAAAATTATACACAATGTCCATATTATTGCAATCACAGCGATAAAATAGGTCGATATAAAATATAATTTGTTTATGAATGTAAACATTAGCATGTAAAAACTTTTTTTTTTAATGCAACATTGGAGAGCCATGCCCATTTTACTGCAAAATCACACGGTTCCTGAACGGCTAAAATGAGGTTTGGGGACATGTGTTCCTATACAATTCTCAATTCTTGTGCTGTTCTCTACCTCCCCTCCAAGTACGTTCTATGACCTCGGAATCACCTTGTATATATGCATAAATTTGTAGTACTACTTTAGGGAAAATGATTACCTGCTATGTATAGTTTAACAGATACGTTAAACAATATCAGAAAATGTTTGTTCAATCCTTGAAATCCTCCTGTAGTGTTTGTTTATTCTAAACGTAAATAAACAACTGCTACAATCTCAGGTTGACAATTTTATTAATATTATTATGTTAAATGTTTTACAGAAATTAAATTTATCATCTACATAGATGAAAGATATGTTTAAGTATTATAAATATACATTTTTAGACTTTCATAACATTAGAATTATTTCATTGTTCTTTGAAATAATAGAATATTTCTTTAAAGGGTTACATGGGTTCAAAAGCTTGAGAAAAGCTTATTTTCTCTCTCTCTCTCTCTCTCTCTCTCTCTTTTTTTTTTTTTTTTTTCTTAAATATAACTAATAAAAGATTTTAATCAAAATTTTCAATATATAAAAAAGCAATATTTAAATATTTAAACGATATTTTATAAAAAATTTCATTAAAAATCGAAAAATTCAGCCGGTATGTCCTGGTTTCGGGAGACTTTTTAGAAAAGCGGTGGACACGACTACTAATTTTAAAAGATTATACGTGGGTTAAAATACACCAAAAATTGTACTGTATTTGCACACAAATCTGCCAAAAATTCAATTTTGTTTGTTTGTTCCTTTTTTTTTTTTTTTTTTTAATTCTTCTATTAAGCTCTAAACTTTTCTATTTTATAGAAGTGCACAACATTTCAATAAGATCGGTGCAGCAGTTTTGTATAAATTGTGTCCATCGCTTTTCTGAAGAGTTACTGAAAACCAGGATTTGTTTCTTTTTTCCCTCTCAAAATCCTTGGAACTCCTTAATTTAGAAATAAGCAGCTCAAAATGTCACCTTTTTTTTTTTTTTTTTTTTCCCATAATAGCTAGGTTTCAAATTAAAATAATTTTAAAATAACTTAGATTTACATAACTGTTATTTTACTATATATATATATATATTTATAGATGGAATTAAATAAAGCATACGCTTGTTGGCCGAAAAAACATTTTCTAGTATTAATGTTAATAGCATCTGGACTTTCCCCATGTATACGCCAAAAAATAAATAAATATACAAATAAATAAATAAAGTATTTAAATCATTTATGCCGGCCAAAGGATTATTTACTTTCTTAGAATAAACAGATTTTATTAAAATCATCTCTTGGTGCATTGTAATGTTAATTAAACAGATACGATCTAAACAAAGTTACTTATTTTTACTGATTTTATCTTATGATTATAAATCAATTATTTGATTATATATATTGCGATTCATTAAAATATAAATTAAATATTGAATATTTTAATATACGAATTTTATTTATTAAGATTCTTTCTTTATGTTTTTTATGTTTTTGAGAAAGAAGCCTAAAAAACTCCAAGAATTTCGTATTACGAAAAAATGTAACATTTGAATACATTTTTTATTGTGCTTAAAGAAGTTTGGAATCTTATTTTTGAAGCTTCATGGGAAATAGATTTCGATGAAAAGGAAAGAAAATGAAAAGGGAAAAAAATGAAAATTGCAAATTGAATGACTTAAATTCGGTTTGAAATTGAAAGAGAACAGCAGATTTCGAATGATATTTAAATTTCTGGAAACTATCAGTGAAATTTAAAGAGAACTCGTAAGTAACTGCCTAAATTTATAGATTTTTTTTTTCTTTTTAAGTTTAAGAAAACATTATATTTCACTAAAATAGACATAAAATAAAATGTTAGTAACATTTACTTATTTATTTATTTAGAATAAATAAACATTTTTGAATATATTTTTAAAAATGCATATTTTTGCGCAATACTCACTGAGAAAAATATATACCGTCTTTATCTAGAACGAATGAGTAGTCTTTTTCTGAATCCCTAAACTAGATATATAGATTTTCGAGTTATGCGTATAAGGTAAATATGTAACCTGTATAGACAAAATGATCGAGAATTTCTAGCCTATATTTTATGCAGTGTACTTTTTTTACATAGGATTTTTTTCTAGTGTTCGGACACTTTTGTTACCAACTGTACGTACTTTTCCATTTTTTTTTTTTTTTCACACTTCTTATTACATTTTATATATAAAAAAAAATAAAGTATAAAAGCATTTTTTTAACATTAGAAGCTTTTTATTATGGAGTCCTTAAAGCATAAAATAAAAGTTTATTCTTGAAAAGATATGCTATAAAGAAATGTATGTTTCAACAATAAGAAAACTATATTTTCACTTTTTCGAGAGATGATAATTATTCAATATTCAAAATATTTAAAAAGCATTCAAGACATTTATTCTTAGTTATTAGTTTTTGTATCAGTATTTGTTAAGCCATAAATTTAAAAGGTCTCGAAAGCTTTTTAAAATATTTTGAATATTTAAAAACTTTCATGTCTTGAAAAAGTGAAATATCAATATTTTTCTCTATAATTTTCTTATTTTTGAAACTTATATTTCTTTATATCATGTCTTTTCAAAAATAAACTTTTATTTTATGCTTTTTAAGACTCCATAATAAAAAGTTTCTTACATTAAAAAAAATAATTTTTTACTTAAATTTTTATTTTGTTTTTTTAAAAAAAAAAGAACTAATAAAAAATTCTTAGGGTATTGTGTAGAGAATGAAATATTTTCTTTTATGAATTGACACTTTTTCTATTAATTATCTGCAAAAATTAACGCATCTGCACTTCAAGGATCGAACCCACGACCATCGGCAACATGGCACTTTACAAAACCGAACCAACGAGCAGCGAAAGGAATTCCTTACATTTCCTTTAAAGTGAAGGTGTCTTGTTTATTAGCGTGACACGAAGACGAGGTGACAAAATCCAATGTCAATGAAAAGCTTCTAAAATATTAGATCATAAGGCTAAAGAATTAAATGGCATATTTTTAAGTCTATCTACAACACATTGTATAAAAAAAAATCAAGGAATTTCTCTCGATATTAAAAGAAATGCTTTCTAGGAAAGTTAATTTATTGAATTTAATTTAATTTCACTTAATTTTTATTTGCTTATTTATTTTGTGAAACTTAGAAAAGAAATGTAGTCTAGACAACTACATTTAGAAATTTTATACAGCATTCAATTTTAAACTAAATCAAATTTTCATCTAATGAATATTCATGCAAAGTAGATGAAGCTACAGAGAGGAATATAATAAAAGCTTTGCAAAATCTCTCCGCAAATAAGTTTGAGAAAACCATCCTGATTTAATTTAAAGCTCACTTGTTTTTCTAAATTTATATGGCTTGACTTTCATTTCTGATTTTGCAATTTTAAGTTAACAGAAATTTTAATTTATTAATACTTATAAAACCTTAATTTAAAAATGAAATCTGAAATAAATAAATATATACATATAAAATAATTTTAATTTTTCCTGTATTAATACGCGTACACCAACATCATTTTAACTTATTAATAATTTAGATAATAATTATACGAATGTATGTATTTCAGATTTAGGAGAATATTTTTTAACGCAAATTTAAAAGTTTATATAAAATCCATATATTATACGAAATATGAAGTAATAAAAATATTAAAGACAAGTGGGATAACTTGTGCTGGAATATTAACACTTTAAGGTATAAACCCGAGTGTGTCACTCGGTTTCCCATTTTCTTTGAAGTGAATTAAGCCCGAGAGACTCTCGAAGTCGACTTTTATCACTCTGAACTACAATAATTTCTTATTAATTATTGATTCATAGTAAATTTAAATAGTTTCTAGATTATTAATAAAATCAGTTTAAAATTTCAAATAAAAAAAATTCTTCTGATATATATCTTTAATCTATCTGTATATATATAAAAATTTTGTGTCATAATCTTTGTCCGCGATAAACTCCTAAACTAATGATCCGATTTTAACAAAATTTTGCACGCTGTGTGCAGTTTGGTCCAACTTGAGAGATAGGATAGTTTTTATCTCAATTTATAGTGACAATTTTTTTTATTGCAAATTATTTGTTAATTATAGCCCTTTGTTATCGTTGCTCCAAAATATCTGCGAGTTCCATAAGTTTAATTGTTGCAAAAAAAAAAAAAAAAAAAAAAAACGAGTTCATTTTCTTTTGACATAAAAACAAATATATTTAATCAAACGTGAACGTTAAAAAATTATAAAAAATAAAATTATGCATCTCACGAAAATTGACGTCATAATCATTTTTAAAATTTTATACACATTGATAAATTGCTAATGTAGTTATTAACAAGTGAAGTGTGGTGCACTGACCGTCTGTGAAGTCGAGAAAAAGATTCCCTATGTTAATCGCCCATTGGATTTTTCGTAAAAAATTATTAAAAACGAGGGAAATTATTTACTGATTTTAATCTCCATATTTTTGTATAGATATGTGTTAGTTATTATGTGCATACGTTAGATCGAGTTATTTTGCTGTCAAATTAACAAAAAATTAATTTTAAATTTCAAAACTCTGTCGTCCTTGGAGTTCTTTTGTATTTGACGATCAAAAACGTAACACGAAAATATACAAGCCAGATGTATATTTCCGTAATATGTATTGTGCGAAATATAGTTTTATATTATTCATTACTCTCTTAATATAAGTTGTTAAAATAACCATGATTTTTGAAAGGAATTAAATATATTCGCCAGAGAATTTGGCGATATTTTTTTACCGCCAAGGATGACAGATATGGAATTTTTTTCGCTGCAACATGTTAATATCTTATATCAGATACTTTATGTATATGCTACAATTTATTTCACGTGACACGTGTGTTAAAAATTTACTTACGACATAACCCTTGCTTTTTCAATTTTTGTTGCATTATTGTAATCTGTATCACTTCGTTTTCTTTAAGAAATTCGTGATCTATACATATAATGTTCTAAATAAAAAGTAACCATTCCAATATCAATATTTTAAAACTTATTTAAAAGTCTGTTTTATTTAACATTAAATTTTTAAACTTGACTTAAAACTTATTTAAAAGTCTGGAAGATTTTAAGTCTTTTTTTTTTTTTTTTTTTTTTTTTTTTTTTTTTCGTGACGCTAACTTATATGATCGATGTTCGAAACTTTAAATAATTATTTCTCTTATTTTTCTTTCATTTTTCTTTAATAATTTATCAGTTTACCGTTCCTTATTAAATTTGTTATTTATACATGTATTTTACATTAAATTTTGACTCATATTTATTGCTAAAAAAAGATCTTAAACTCTTACAATTTTCTTATCTTAATCCTCAATGCTTTCCCTCTTGATTAACTTAAATTTATTTACTTTAAATGCCCAATATTTCATGAGATATCCTATTTTAAAGTTTTAAAATATTTATGAAAGGGACAACTATAGTCTTTCCCCACAACTGTATTTGGCAATTATGGCTAAATCATAAATCTAAAAATTATAATTGATAAAATCATAAGCTAAATCATAAATCATAAATCTAAAATAAAAGCATGCAGGTTTCCATATTTTATTGCAAAGATTCCAGAACGACATCGTTATCGTACAAAACGTTGCCCCCCCCCCCCCCAAAAAAAAAAAAATCGCCAAATCCAGTTGTAGGGAAATACTATATGCCTTATCAAATTTACTTATTTTTCTGACTTAGCCATATTGTTTTTCTTTTTATAACTACAGATGTTGTCACCTTTAAAATTTTTAAAATTATGAGATCATTTTTTAAGAAAATTAGCAAACCTGTGCGAAATTTTCGCATTTTATTTCTTTTCTTATTTACCTTTTTGAAACTCATAAATATTATACAATACGCAAGCAAAGTGTTACATCACTGACTGTCTGTGGATGCAAGAAAAATATTTCCTATGTTAATCGCCCATTGGAGTTTTTGTAAAAAATATTAAAAATCGAGGAAAATTATTTTCCGATTTTAATCCGTATTTGGGTATAGCTATATTTTAGTTATCGTATGCATGTGTTAGATCGAGTTATTTTGCTGACAAATTGGCAAAATTTTAATTTTAAATTTCGAAACTCTGTCATCCTTGGCGTTTCATCGGCTACAATGTTTTCGTCTTTATTTGTAAATACTACTAATTTAACTGTATTGAATAGTTTGCCACAATATAATTCAACGTTTGACTTAGTCACAGCAACACGTGGCCGTGTCTGCTAGTTAAATATATATAAATTTGAAAAGCGCCAAATATCCTCAGTCTAACTGGAGATATACGGTTGAAATATCTCAGACCTGAAATTGTTTAAAAGAAAGTAAAAAACAACGTTAACAGAGTCTAAACGAGGGAAAATTGTTAAATACGGCCGTTTCGGAACTTCTAAAGCTCCCTCCCTAGTATTAGTAATAGATGGTTTTAAAACATTGTAAAAGTAAAAGAATTTTCAAAAAAGGAAAATTAAAAAGTTAAAATCTCAGGAGCTTCACAAGCAAGCGTGACAGAAAGTCAAGTTTTGTAAAGCGCCCCATGTATAAATACCGTACTCAATGTGTCACTAGACGCTTTTACTTTATTTTCTGTTCACATGTGGTTTCCTTCACACAATGGCATTGGAGGTAGTATATGTGTCCAGGTAGTATTGGTATATGTGAATTAAGTAATTTATATATATATATATGCGCGCGTGTGTGTGTGTGTGTGCAGATAGTATTGGTACAAGTGAAGTTAAGTAATTAATATATATATATATATATATATGTATATATATATATAGTTATATATATTTCTCTTAACATATATTCATTATCATACCTTTTTTTTTTAAGGGGCGGATACTAAACATTAAAATTAGGTGCTTAGCATGTTACATGCGAATTACTTCGAAATGTCCAAAGTAGTGTTTGAAATTTAATGTAATGTATTTTTATTTTCTATGGCACATAGCGTTAATTTCATGGGCAAAGAAACCTAAGACATTTCGTCAAACTTCACGCTATCGTGACAAATAAATCACTGATTCTGGCACATTTTTTAACATTTGTTCATCATATTATAGGTATATAAACTACATTTATTTTGATTCACAAATAATTTGGTTTGATTTAAAACCAATATTTTAATAAATAATTTAATTTATTTTAAGATGAAATCTTACTGGAAGTAGCATAGGAAAAATATATAATCTAGAAAAGTGCATTTAAAAATTTTATTCAGAATTTAAACGAATCACAATTTCATCTTATGAATATTCAAGTAGAGTAGATAAAGCAGTATAGAAGAATAAATTAAAAGCCTCCCGAAATTCCTTCACAAATCAGTTTGAGGACGAACATTTGATTGAATTTAGAATTTCCATATCAACTTTCTGAGGTTTAAACTTTATAATTTTATTTCTGCCTTAAGAATTTTAAGCTGAGAGAAATTTCAATTTATTAATATTTATGAAATACCTGCGAATATTCCAAAAGTATTATAAATTTTTTTCGAAAATATTATGAAAATGAATTGGGAAAATTTAGAAAGACCGTTTTATATATAAATGCATATTTTAAGTTTCCTTTTACTTAAGAAATTAAATTAATACAATAAAAATAAATACATAAATAAATAAATTTTTAAATATCTGTATAAAAATATTTACGGAAATATATTTTTTTAAATTATTACAATAGCAATTGTATATACCTCGGATATTATTACATTTTAGAAGATCCGTTTTTATGTATGAAATATGCAAGTTATTCAGAGTAATTAAAACTTGTATATGAAAGATGTGACCCAAAGTATTTGAGCCAAAGGTGACCAGTGTTCCTAAGGTAGCCCATCCACCTAAAAGAAGTTTAATTTAATTTATAATTACAAAATAGTGCTACTGCATTATAAATCATGTATGTTCAAGGTATGTGATTAAATCTGAAGAGATTATCTTGATCGACCGCGATTGTAAACATTGAATTCTCTTTATAGAAGTAGTCGTTCTAATTTCCAGGTATGAAGGTATTTTAATCTACAAGTGTTTAATTTCTTGGAAATTTGAGCTGTGATATGTTTCCTCAAAATTTATTCTTTTCTCTTTAACTATATTCACTTCATTTCTAATATTTTTTTTTCAGATTAAAAACTTAATGCCGTGTAAATGTCGACTTGGGGAATGTTCTCAAGATGGCCCAGATATAGGACAACCCTGTAACAAGGGAACCAACTTAGCAAATAAATACGCAAATTAGTGTAATAATTAATTAACTAATTAGCTTTTCGCAAATTAGTGTAATAATTAATTAATTAATTAGCTTTTCGAGATTTCTGCTTAAATATCTGAAAAAACATATTATCTTTTATTCTCCAACAATTTCCACACTGTTGAGAATACCAAAGATCTTCCGAAGAGAAGTCAATGAATCCTAGAAAAAAGTCCTGAACTACTTTGCACAAAAGTGCATGGGTTTAAAGTCTTTTTGTGTTAAAAAGTAAAATGAATAAGAAGAAAAACACAAAAAATAACAAAAGAGCATCTCCGGCACAATTTAAAAATGTTTTCAATATATGGGACACCTTTGGAACACTATGTGCTGAAGGTGGCCCACAAGGTACAGTTTTGAAATTGTATTTTAAATATATCTAAATTACACTTTACATAGAAAATTATACTTGATATGTATAAGAGATAAGCGTAGCATTTTACAATAAAAATTACAGTCACATAGACCCAACCAGATAATTACAAAAAATTCTCAAAGCTTAACTATGACCACCTTTGGGTCACCTACATTATATTAATAAAATAGCCAAATAACATTTCTTCTAATAAAAAAAAAATATATATTTCGGATTTTAAATCACGAAATAAAGCAAAAATACATAAAATAGTAATAAACAGCAATTGTTTCAAATTCTATGCTGAAATACATTTTAAAAGTCAAAATCTTAAAAGACAATAAAATCTATTTAAAAATCAAAATCTTAAAAGACAGTAAAATCTATAAATATTTTTATTGTATTTTAATTTGATTATCATGGTTATATATGAAATATTTAAATTATTTGAAATTCAAATAATCAAAATGTACATATCAAAGTTGTATAATGATATTGAAACACACAGACAAATTATATATATATTTGTTTAATGTAAAGAATTTTTTTCAAATAAAAATGATTACTTTTTTTTTTTTTTCAGGAATACGGTCTTACAAAAGTGGATAACAGTAATAACTTTCACAGAAGCCTTCATTTAAGATATTTTCCTCTCAAATTTGGACTTTATTTTCCAAAAAGCAGAAAGGCGACAGAAATGTAAAAGGAAACCAAGTCAAAAATGCTAAATGAAACCAAGCCCATTATAAGGATTTCTCCGTACCAACAACTAAGGAGCCTATCGAACTTATGCGGAGAGCCTGCAAAAAACCCACTGAAATGAATTAAAAAATACGATCGAATGGTTAACAAATCGGATGAAATGATGTGTCTAGCGAGTATAAATTTTATCCTTGAAGGTAACAACTGAAGTACAGAACACAACTCTCCGGGAGAAGTATGCAGTCATAGAAAACACCATGGGACTTTGGACATTTAAACTTAAAAAAAATTTCACACACCAAACATCAATGCAAGCATTACCGGTTTCGAAGAGACGTGGCGGTTTTTCTTCTGGTAAAATAAAAATAAAAAACGTGCTACTACCTTGCAGGCAAAATCACATCTGACAGCAGTGATATCTTACAAGATAAAAACGTAAATTATAAGAAGCCCATTTTCAGTTGCGTTATGAGGATTTTCTTTTCTAAAATAATATATTTTTAGAACACATTATGATATTCGTGCCACATTTAAATAAAATATAAGCTTATTAAAAAAATAATAATAATAAAATATAAGAACCAGAAAAATCAATTTTTAGATAAAATATAAAGCGACACAAAGCAATATATTTTCTGCTTTTTCTTAAAGCGTAAAGCTGCAAAGTGTGACAGTTCATTCACCTTAATTATTATTATTATATATATATATATCAATAAGTGAAATACATTATAAATATGTAATACATATCAATAAGTAAATCAAATTCAATTTTACACAGTGTTACGGCAACTGTATTTAAAAAATAGTTAATGCTTGAAACGAGCGTGTTAATGGACGACTAGAACGAGGCGGAGCTTCCACTGTTTGTGGGAAAAAGCTGTGCTATAATTGGTTATGTTCCCTTATTTGCGAGTTAAATTAAGACTTCTATAGGTTGAATTAAAAAAAAAAAAAATCGTCGTCATGACGTCGAATGGCGTCAGAGAGTCAAGCCATCAATTATCCCCTTCTTATTTTATTATTCTCATAAATTAAATTAATATATTTAACAAGTTTCAAACAAACAGAAAATATAATACAATTATATCATGCTCGCAGGTTTAAAAAAAAAATAGTTTCCAATTACTGCAGTAATCAATTCCAATCATTTCCAATCTGCTTTTATAAAATTAAAATTTGTTTTTGTAAAATTTATCTAGTTGCATTTGCTAAGTGCATTTTCTTTCATGGCATTACCGATATTAGAACTGCAACAAGTGAACAGGTTTTTAGCGTCAGAAATTTACCAAATATCGCTTCTATGCCAATCATACTTTGAGCAGACTATAGAAGGTTGTATTTCGTATTTCTGATGCAGTATTGCAATGGGAAAGGTAAGCGATCAGAGATCGAGAAAAGCCAGACAACACCTTTAAAGGAAAACTTTTAACATAGGAAAATATCTAAGCAAATGCAATGTTCTAAAACCATAATAGACAATTTTGTGAAGAAGAATAAAGACTGCGGCATACATAAGGAGGCTTACAAGCAGAAAAATGACTTTCAAGTAGGAAAAACGCGCTGTGCGCCGTCTTTCACGAGGTGGTATTTACATCAGACGATTGGTCAACTAGCCCTGTGATAAAATCAATCTTGTCACAGATTGTAAATTGTAGAAACAAATTGTGACATAAAAGAGAAAACAGCAGCCTATGTTCAGAGATATCAACAATCAAAATGAGACTAGATTGGGCCAAATATCAAACCTTTGGTATTTCATTATATTCTTATATGAGAAAAGGATTAATTTTGATGATTTAGCCTTCTATTCTAATTCATCACATGAGTAAAGAAGAGGAAATCTTCTTTAAACGACGGCAAGGGGGGAGGCTCATTAAAGTTGTGAGTGGCTTCTGATATGTTAATAAACTTAATATGGCTCAGTCATAATTTTCCTCAAACAACATGATAGCTAATCGATT